>APFE030338894.1:320667-343703 GCA_000404065.3 Pinus taeda
AGCAATCTTTGATTATGGAAATTATGACAGTTACAGTGCAAGTCTCTGCTCAGAGAAAATGCTGGAAAGAAGACTGACCAACAACTACTACCAACCAACCAACCCCTCACAACATTGCTTAGGGTGGTATTTATAAACAGAATATCAGAAAGACATCATTACAAGTGACCTTGACAGGTCTGTTTAGAACTATTCAAAAATCTAAATGCTGCTGGAATTAAATGCAAGTAAATCTTTTTGGCTGCGCTGGGAGCAGCTGGATCGGAACAGGTGACGAGGTGGCCCTTGGGGATCAGATGTGGTGCTGCTGCAGTGAATATGCTTCGGGGCTGCAGTTCGGCTTTGGTGCGAATTGAATGTGCAATAATTATGATTTGAGAGCTTCAAGTAGTTTCGCTCTCCTTTTATGAATCTGCTGGAAGATATTTAATTTTCTCTTGCTTTGGACCGCTGCTCAAGATATTCTCTGATACACTTTGCCACTACATTGATGGTTTCCGCCGTTGACTGATAATCTTTGACACGATTGATGCCTGCTGATTTGATCTGATACACTTTAAACTCTGTGACTGATCTGCTGTTGTCTTCAAACCGGATCCTTTGGCACGATTGGGCGATTTTTGGGCTCTTTCGGCGCGCAATGGGCTCAACGATCAGAAGATTCCCTGAAGATTCCTAGAAATGGCCTATTTCCCGTAGCTTCGCGCTATTCGCGCATCGGAAACTGCCTCCGTTTCTTGATCTGGAGCTCCGAAGTGCGATTTTTCTCCCTGTGCGAAGCTTTTTCGGCTTTTCTGGTTGCTGACGTAAGCGTGGCGTCAACTGTACGGCGGTGATGTCAGCTGTGGGTCCCTAGTATAGAGCGACGTGGTGAGATATGGGAGGTACTATGGTGAAGAGACTCCGATGCGATATCGCGATATCACGTCGGTGGGGAAACGAGGGGGACAATTGGGTTGGACATTTGGCGCTTGCGACTGCCGATCGGTGATATTGCGATATCGCATTGGCTAAGATGAGGAGGTGAATGGATTGGACACTCGGCGTTTGTGATCGCTGATCGCCGATATCGCAATATCGCATCGGCGGGGGACGGATGGGCGATGTTTTGCATGAATATGAGAGTGTGAGATTGTGATGCGAAAATGGCTTTGAGGAGAAAAAGGTAAGTAAGTGGGTGTGAAGGTCATTTGAGGTTTCGGAAGGGGTCTGATTACCTCGGAGGGACTTTATACTTTGGAAGGAGTCCATAGTATCTGGGAGGTGGTTTTGAAGGTCGGGGCTCTTGCTTAGTTTCTGATAAACTGAACAATTCCCGGGAGTTGTTATGGTTATTTTTCAACCGGGGGGAGGGATATTACATAGAGGGATTTTACATAATATTAATAAGGGGATGGGAAGAATAGGGAGCTAAATAATAATGTTAGTGGTTAATATGGAGAAGGTAGGAAAGCGCTAAGTTCGGGAGAGCTTAGGCTGTTACAAGGGGGTCGGACCATACTTCAGGAGAAAATATGGAACAACTTTGAATAAAGCAGATCTTTACTCAAGCCAGTTTTTATGGAGATGATGAACTTAAGAGGTATCAAGCAGATCTTGACCTCTTTTGGGGATGTTAGTTAATGATTGGGGAAAACAGAGAAGGGGAGTCAGTTATACCTCTTTTGAGCTTTTATGGTTACGAATCCTTGCTGATTATGTCCTGCATGATATGATACCTGAAAACCTAGAACTGGTCAGCAATTCAACAGCCTCAGAACTACCTACCCAACCTACTTGCCTAGCATTTTTTCTTCTTTTGTTTGGGGGTGCACTTAGACTTGCAAACCTGTCGTTCATTTTTCTTTTGATGCCTTTCCTATCTACATACTACCCTTATTTCTTCTGGAGCCCAGATTAAGCTGTTGGGCTCGTCTATTTCTCTACCTATCTAAGAATCTTCCAAGATTAAACTGTTTGGACAGATTTACAATCTCTATATTCTAAAACATGAAATTTAAACCTTGGGAGACCAAGATTAAACTGTTTGGACCTCCCTTTAACTAAAAGTAGTGATACTGGGATAACTTTACAAAATTTGAAGGCAATTGAACGAACTTGAAGTAGCCTTCTTCATTTGGAGACTGTTTGAGCAAACATCGAGCATTGCAGCAAGAGAAGTACGACATATTTGGCCTGTGAAATGCCAATCATGAAAAATGAATACCTGCTGCAGCAGGAGCTAATAGGTATATAAGTAAACAGAGCGATGCCATCACGGGTCTGGCATTGTGCAACATGCAACCATCGCGCTTTGTAGCCTCATAAGAGAGATGATTCTCAAATTAGCATTTAAGATTCATTTCCTTCAAGGGAAGCTCAAGGACTTTTCCAATCAATGTCTTAGGTAGGATCTGAGATGCATATCTTGATGAGTACATTGTATTATGGTCATGTTTCGGGCACTTCAGGGTATGTCAGAGGGAAGTGTAGGAGGTGTGATAAACTATTGTGTAATAGATGCCCCCTAAAGCATGAAGGTAGGACGGGGAGTGATGGATGAGATGCTTTACAATCTTTTGCAAGGATGAGGACAAACATTGTCAGGAGATCTGCAAATCAAGGACGCATATACATATACATATATGATATCATGAATCCATGGTATGGACGCAACCATCTGGATAATAAGGACTATATGAAAGGATCCATGGCATGGGTGCAACCATCCAATATAGAAGGATCATCTATAATCTAAGATCCAATGCATGGACATAGCCCTTTGATATAGAAGGATCATCATAAATGTAAATTCCCATGGTATAGTTACAACCATCCGTACAGAAGAAACACTTGTACCATCATGAACAATACATAACTCTACATAACATGAGTTATATCAGACAAAATTCAGGGTCTTGCACTCCATCCCAACCCGATCAAAGTATGAATTCTAACATGCGAATGAAAGTGTCAAAGTCGAACATGCTAGAAAACCACCTAATTATTGGCCATTGATGTGTACCATTAACAAGCACAAGAGGAACCACCTATAATGAAAATGGATCTCAAGGTACAACAATACAATGCATGAATGTGATAACGAAGCTAAGGTCAAACACTCATGGAATCACCTGATTGAAGTCCAATAGTGAAAACCTATCATTAGATGCAAAGAACTTACCATTAAGGCATGCAAGCCCCAAGGTACTAAAAGGGAGTTTCTAAGTCATTTTCTTGGATAATGAGCTAAATTCGACATGAAGTGACTCATCAAAGGAGGGTCATAATGATTCCCTCATCATCGACGCGAAACAAGGAAACAAGGAATGAAATGAGTATGATAAAATATTGTAATAATGGGTCGGACAATGTATAGGTAAATAACTATAGATAAGACTTCTCTTGAACATATTGGCAACACGACTCTGAAGTGTGGAAGCATCTGAATCAACATAGGACTAAAGGTCATGATGAAAAAAGTGGAATAGTCAAATGAGAGGCAAAAATGGATCACCCAAACCCAGGAAGATAAGTGACTGGGTGAGGATATTGCAAACCCGATAAGAGAGTAGAAGAGTGTCATGTTTAAGAGCGACATGCTGCCTATATAAAGGATGTTTCATCTTCATTTCTCCCTGCTATTTCTAGAAAGTACCCCAGTTATTTTTATCACAAGGTTGAAGGGGATATTGTATGCTTGTCATGTAAGTTCATTCCTCGAATGAATCCATCCTAGTAAGTTTTATGAGACCTAGGAAGGAGAAGCTCAGGGTCATCATGGTGAAAAGTCTTTTTTTGTAAATTTTTAATGATTCTAACATAAGAATATCTCAGTATATTTTTCATATTTAGAGAGTTTGAAAAAGAGATGAAAAATAAAAATCCATACAATCCCTTTTTGTAATTTACCCCTCGAACCCGAAAAGGTAGAAAACAATATTCGAGAAAACCTCTTGAGCATGTTGACCAAGGTGTACATTTTTCATAAATAGTTAATGTCAGCTCGAAAAAGGGGTAAATTTATACTAAGATGATGTTAATTCATTTAATTTAATGAGTTCTAAAAGACAAGTACTCGACAATATTTTCATATTTTTGGAGTCTGAAAAGAGCCGAAAGAGGACTACACCTAGAGGAATGAGTGGTATAAAAGGATAGCAATTGGTTTCGATGATGATAGAATTGTTCAAAACATGTAAAGTTCAAGAGGCTAGCTAATAAGACCACTCATTGTAGATGTTCCTCGGGCAAGGGTAAAACAAACAAGTGAAAGCATATGATCGGCCAAAGAGATGGTGATGATCGAATCAACAAACCAAGGCTCATATCAAAACAATCAGCTAATAAAAATGGAAATCATGAGATTTAAAGTGGGCATGGTTTCATTTTTACACAATCTTGAAACATGGGAAACTATGATTGAGGATACTTGAAGATGGTTTCAGTTTTACACAAGATTGAAACAAAGATAAACTATGCTTGACATAAGTTTGCATGCCCCTAGCATAATGACTCAATTGAAGGTACATGCCCCCCAAGATTCATTTCATTCACCTAAGTGTATGGAATGAATGTTCAATTACAAGATCAAGTGAAAGACTTAATTGGGATTTTACAAGATCTAATCAAAGACTCGAATTGGAAGGGGATTTGTTTCATTTTTTAATGAACTTGACACAGGAAATGAACCATGCTTATGACACCTTGTTTCATTTTTTAACGAGGTTGACATAGTAAAAGAACTATCCTCATATCCTTTGTTTCATTTTTTAATGATCTTGACACAAGATAAGAAACTCTACTTCAAATCCCTTGTTTCATTTTTTAAGGAGATTGACACAAGACAAGGAAATCTACTCTAGACCCATTATCACAACCCAAAAGAGGTCATGGTTACCAAGAGGTTCTCATCAGATGGGAGAAAAACACTCTAGAAGGGATACATGTCTAGGTATCCAAATGAAAAACTGGGCTCTAATGCCTCCAGTACATGGTTTACTACATTACCTACTAGATCATTAGGAGATGTGGGTTTGGAACAAGTGGCCACGTAATTAACATGTGGCGAGGGTGATACCACTTGCATATAAGAACCATTTAGGTATGATGGTTTAGTCGGAGTTGATTTAGGACCAATGAATGTAAGATGATCAATGATTACAATGCTTCCTTCATGTGGGAAACACATCACTTGGAAGAGGGAGGAAATAAGAGCTCCCATGACATAAACATAGTCATGGCCAAGGAGTAGATTAAAATATAAAGGGAGGAAACAAGAGCTCCCATGACATAAACATAGTCATGGCCAAGGAGTAGATTAAAATATAAAGGGCCTTGGACAACCATCACATCTATATAGACAGTCTTTCCTCCCAAAGTAATAGGTAACTTAGGAAGGATCCCTAATGGTTGACTGGTTCCTCTGTTAAAAGCTAATAGATTTTGGGTGACGGGGACAAGATGAGGAGTGTTAAGTAAACTTGACTCAGATAGAGTCAAAGGAGGTTAAACAATGATGGTTTTGGGGCACATGGTATTGTGCACCCATGGTATTCTGCCCGTGGTATTAGATGTAATGGAGCCTATAAAAGGTTGGAAGGACTTCATTGTAATGCAAGGGTCTGGAGGTGAGAGGTGAAGGCTCACTTGGCCAGATTGGCCAAGGATAATGAAATTTCATTATGATCAAGTTTTTCCCCAGATTTGGGGTTTTCCTAGATAAACATGTGTGTTTATCTGTTTATGATTGTTGCTGGTTATTTTTATATTTGTTTTTCTCTCAGTAATTATTTGTGTTCTCGGGTAAATTTCTTAACAAGGAGAACCTAAATCTTGCCAAGCAATTAAGGAGAGAATTCTAACAGATGCGCCCTCATCTATAATTGTGCTAGGTACGACCATATGGTAAGCCTATATTGTAACCTGGAAAGGCACATAAGACGGAGGACAATATCTTTCCAGTCGACTCCAATCAAAAGAAGTGACCAAAATACTTGGAGGGGGTGTCATAGGAATGCAAGAGATACCCTCTTGCTCTATGGAAAACAAGAGAAATACTCTCATGCACCTCAGGAACGTGAGGATTTCCATCTAGTTCATTTGAAATAGAAGAAACTAGAAGAAACTGAGTGGAATGAGGTTCACTCTCTACTGAAACAGTATGGTGAACTGAAGGTGGAGTTAAGTTTATGAGTTTCTCAACCAATGATTAGTCGATAACAGACTCACGAGAATCACTTTCAGAGAGAGCAGGGTTGACCAAAGATGACTTTTGATCAATTACTGGATCAATTAGTGAAGGATCAGGGGAAAGATTTTGATACCTAGTCAAAAGACAAGGTTGAGAAGCTGTATGGTTTACGAACTCGTTGGAAGCTTCATCTGTAAGAGGACAAAGGTGAATGGGATGATTACCTTCACACAAATTACAGGGAAATTTTACTTTTCCCTTTTCCCATGGGATTCACTGGTTGAAGGTTTGTCACCAGCATGATCACTAGTGGCTAATGACAAAGATCAATGTGAACCTGTGAACCACACTTCTAAGACCGTGGGAATACCAGGAAAATCTCGAAGAAGGTGGTCGCCCTTACATAACATGCAAGGGAAATTTACTTTCTAGGGCTCATTAGAAGAATTTTGTTCATTAGTTGCATCTGTAGCAATGACTACTTGGTTTCCCTCTTACTTATTTTGCTTCTTCTTGTTCATCGTGTTCTTCTTCTTCTTAGCTTTCTGGTTACTAGAATCTAGACTTTCACCAGGCGAAGAGGAATAACGGGGTGAAGAAACAAGCGAAGAAGACGAGGGGTCAACTTTAGGATCAACATAAGGTTGATGTTGTTCAGGTGGAGGAGAACTGAGTTGAAAATCACTTTGGACACTCAGAACCACTGAGGTCGAAAACAACCAAACTCGCAGACCAATGGTCAATCCGAGAAGGGACAATGTTGCCATATATAGAGCACCAATATTTCCAAAAGAAGGAAAAGGACTAGGATTCCCATCAGAGGGGTTTCCTTGATTGGTAGACTCAGGAAATGTTGCCATTCGTATCAACCTAAGATCTACTAAGGAGTATTTCCACAAGAAGGATGTTGTTCCATAGTTAATTAATTTTAGAATTTGAAACAAAAACTTTGCCTTTTCATGTTTTAAGAGTTGATAAAAGGATGAAAAGGTGACTCTAGTCACTTTTGTTTGTTTAGTGAGCTTGAAATGACAAGTGGTTGATGATAGTTTCAAATTTAAAGAGTCATAAAAGATCAAAATGACTGCTCAGGTAACTCTAGGCAAAAGGAGTACCAAGTAATCGTGAACTGCAATATACACCTTAGAAAATAAATTTACGAAGGACTTGACGTACATGCAGGCAACCTCCCCAAATGTTGTGTTCAGTGTATCATGTTTACAAGGTGGCAGATTCGGCTTCCTGTGGATAAAGTTTTGCAACCTATGTGGGTCTCCCTTTATATACTTGATGGTATGGGAAGCACAAATCCATGATAACACTTGCCTAATGCAAGAGTATTGCAAAAGACATCTGCTAATTTTTATAGACATCAGAACATGTATTTAGCCTTGACCACTAAGTATGAACATTAACGTTTCAAATGGTCCTTAGGTTAATTGATAGATTTTAAATTTGATCTTGAAATTATCTTTTGATTTCAAGGCCTTAACAATATTACCTGTTCCTAAAATGCAACTAGATGACAAAATTAAAATCCGTTAATTCAATGAAAGCAATATATGTAAGGAAGAAAATCACCCGAATCATGCATCAAACCAATGATCAATGCATTAACGAAAATTTCCAATGCTAATTACAAAAAATTAAATCCAATATTTCATTCCACAACAAATTTAATGCCAAAAAAAAAAACAATCTTAAAATGATCTACCTTAAGATGCGATGATTTTGATTTTTTTTATTTTTATTTTTTATTTTTTTTACTTTAGTGCAATCAATGTAATCTAGTGCAAAAATTAAAGGAGAATGCAATCAAGCCAACAAACATGAAAATCTCTTTCACATTAATGATTTGAATGCAACAAAAATTGCTTTGAAAACTACTTAAAAGATAAACATTTTCACTTTCGCTTTTCGAAACACAAACTCAAAGAAAACACTTCCTATCGATTCAAATGAGGCAATAAATTTGAAATCTATTGTTTGTCAAATGGAACTTAAGTGACTTTCACGGTATCTACTCAATTTAACATTAATGAAAACAACTTAAGACTCAAGAACCAAAAGTGATTTGCAAAGGATGCCCAAAACACACAAAAGACTTTTAACACAGGCAATTGATCTCCAATGAGAAGACTAACGAGGAGATGAAGGATGACCTAGAAGACCTAGAAACCCTAAAAGGCTAATCAAACTTTAAACAGACTTAAACCAAGTTAAGAGGCAATTGAAACCAAACAAGAAAAGAGTCAACTAAAATCACACTGGTAAATCAATGGGAGAAGGTAAAAAGAACTGAAAACAAGAAGACAAACCCAAAATTTATTTAACTTCTGTTATCATCACACCTGTTAAGAGAAAATAAGTGATCATAGCTATTGTAATCAACACAACTGTGATATCATCGTGACTATTAGGGCCAAAAATGAGATGGGTGACAAAAAAAATAAAAAACACAAAATCTTCAAGAACATCTCAAATCAACAACCTTCAAGCATTTACCAGAAAGTGAGACTGACTATAGACAAGCAATGAAGTTTGGGAATGGATGGATGGTCAAACTCGTCAAAATACAAGGTGAAGAATTGAAAGGAAAGGATTATAGGCTGTCTAATGGAGTGAGAATTTTGTTGTCAAGGTTAATCCTCTTTGTGGACATAGACGATCCCTCTAGCCCAATGAGTGGGTCTAGCAACTAAAGTGAAAATCAACTAGACATCTTCCTAAGTTACAACTGAAAATAAGAATGAACGAGATGGCCTACCTCGTTTTGATGTTATTTTGATCTCCTTTGTTGAGGACCTTGAACCACTTGTATCACAGGCTTGTTCCTGCTTCTCTTAGTGTTTATGCACCTACACAAGTGATCAAGACACAACAACACATACCAAAACAAATAGCAAATCCAATAGCAAGCTACTTAACTGGTCAAGGAATGTCAAGCTAAATGATACATGAACATATATATTTTGGGAAGATGAATCATCAATTATGTATTATTAGAAAATAAAGGGAAGCTTACAACCAAAGCCTTGATGTTGATAGGCTCTCCTTGAGTGGTAATCCAAGTCCAAGCCAAGAACTCTCCAAGCACTCCTTCTCCAAGTCAAATGAATAACCTCTAGGCACAATCTTAACATAAGGGTACCAATAGACATAGACCAACCAACCTCTAACCTGACCAACCCTTTGGGAATGGGAGAGGATGAATATATAGGCTGGGAAAGGGAGTTAGGATCTCTCCTAATATGGAAGTAGGACCTCATCTCAAGGAGGTAGCTCATAGGGATAAGATCAAGAGTCCAAGTTGTGAGAATTCGACCTCATTTATGCTAAACAACCTCCATCTCGTCTCTCTAGAAGCTTCTAGATCACGAAGCTTCTCATCCTATTTAGGAAAAGTTCCTTTATGGGATCATCACAAGTATACAAGTAAATAGAGCGATGTCATCGTGGGTTTGGCATAGTGAAACATGCGATCATTGCAGTTTTAAGGCTCATAAGAGAAATGATTCTCAAATTAGGTTTTAAGAGCCATTTCCTTCGGGGGAAGCTCAAGGCATTTTCCAATCAATGTCATAGGGAGGATCTGAGATTCATATCTGGATGAGTACACTGCATTATGGTCATGTTTAAGGCACTTTGGCTATGTCATAGGGAAGTGTAGGAGGTGTGACAACATATTGTGTAATAATGAGGAAATCAAGCAACAGATCTAGGAATTGCTTCAAAAAGGGCACATTCAACCAACTTCCTCACCTTGTAGGAGCCCAATTGTACTCGTACAAAAGAAGGATGGGACTTGGAGACTCTGCATTGATTATCAGGGACTATGTAAGATCATTGTTAAAAACAAATACCCAATCAAACAAATTGATTACCATTTGGACAAGCTCAAGGGGTCCAACTAGGAATTTCTTCAAAAAGGGCACATTCAACCAAGTTCCTCACCTTGTGGGAGCCCAATTGTACTCGTACAAAAGAAGGATGGGACTTAGAGACTCTGAATTGATTATCGAGCACTAAGTAAGATCATTGTTAGGAACATATACCCAATCCCACAAATTGATGACCATTTGGACAAGCTCAAGGGGTCCAAGTACTTAAGCAAGATTGATCGAAAGTTTGGCTATCACCAAGTTCCAATAGAACCTACATATGTATGGAATACAACCTTCAAATACAAGGACTGCCTCTTTGAGTGATTTATCATGCCCTTTGGGTTGAAAAATTCCCTTGCAATTTTTACGAGGATGATGGACAACATCTTGCAGCCTTTCACCAACTTGTTTGTGGTTGTATATTTGGAGGAAATCCTCATATTTAGTAAGTTTTGGGTAGAGAACTTGCAACATTTCTGCAAGTCCTTCAAACCTTGTGGTAGCACAAACTATGTGCCAACTTGGAGAAATGATCCTTTGGCACAAACCAGGTCCAATATTTGGGCTACATAATTGATGAGCAAGGTGTTCATGTGGAACTAGCTATGATCCAAGTCATTCGGGATTGGCCAACCCCGACAACTCTCATAGATTTTCGTGGATATTTGGGACTTGCAATTTCTATCTAAGGTTCATCTTGGGATTATCTCATATCACTTGGCCTTTGAGTCAAGTTACCAAGGTTGGAGCGAAAGCAATTTTATTTTTTTCTGAGGCACAACAAAAGGCGTTTGTTGAGATGAATCATCACCTTTGCTTTGTTCTAGTACTCACATCACTAGACCTACAACAATCCTTTGAAATTGAAACAGACGTGTCCCATATTATATTGGTTCAGTTCTCACCTAGCAAGGACATTCGGTGGCCTATCGTAATGAGACACTATCTGATACTATTTTGAAATACCCCACTTACGATAAGGAGATGTACTCCATCACGCATGCTAACTAAAAATGGAAACATTACATTTTGTGGAAGGAGATGATCATTCACATAGATCACTGACCTCTTCAATTTATGTAGACACAAGGGAAGTTGCAAAACAAACAGCATCTCAAATTGTCCACATATCTACAAAAGTTATATTTGAATATTAAATATAAGAAGGGAAGCACCATTAATGTTGAAAATTGCCTCATTCGGCCCTGGTACTGAACACTATTCTCAACTCTTATGGGTGTTGGTTGATAATAGGTGCCTTTAAAACTCCTAATTATCCTCACATTAATTATCAATCCGGGCAAGTCTTCTTATTTCAAGAGTGTACACAGTATGTGGCTGCTATTTAATTCAGAAAGTAATGTTTCCTAAATTATAGTATAGATCTTTAAATACAAGAGAAAACGGAAGCATCTAATAAATTCCAACAACAATCATTAGAGGGAATATAACAACTGAACTTCAAGACTCAATCTTCTACCGAAATCATAATCAATTCTTACTCAAGCAATTCAACTTGCAATGGCATCAACTGAGAGTATAGTAGCAATAACTCGTCTCTTCTAAATTGATTTAATATAAATCAAACTCACTCTTCAATAAATAATCTAAACAACAATGATATCAATTTGAGAGTTCCAATAGCGATAGTTAATACTTTTTAAATTTGATTAAATCAAGCGGAATATTTATCTAAGTAATTCAATCTGAAATGAAAATAAACAGAATCAACAACAATAATGTAAGTTACATAAAGCAAAGATATTCTATCAACATCGAAAAACAATAAACATCGAAGGAGATAAAATCACAGAAAGCAAGAATACTATCAAACCATCACACTTGCAAGAATTGGAAATATATGACATAAAGAAAGCAGTTGAATCCACCAGTGACCGAGCCCTTAGTCACCAACGAACACTACTAAGTTACTTCAGTTAGTGTGAGGGAAAAATAACTTCACTTATGTATTAATCATCGAATGAAAGTAGCATTACACTATAACCATGTTCTCTCAACAGCGAGAGTCTGTAATTAAAAATACAAATTCAATAATAACAGAGATTCCTTCTCTTTCTCCTTACAATCTTCTCCTTTTATAATCAGAAAGGTTGAAAGATAAATGGTAAATGTGATCCCTCAGGATCTCTTGAGCCTGAGGGATTCACAACATATTTCTAACTTCAAACATCCTTTCCTTTCTTGCACTGATCCTTCTTATTTGCCTTTGGCCTTATCCACAATCGCCACATTCTTCTCTTTGCTTGTTGATTTTTGTTGTTCCTTCATTAGGGAACAATAATTGTCCTTTTTGTTGTTTTCTTTCATAAAGAAGGGTAATAATTAGCTAAATCATAACTGTAGATAATTCATTCATTTCTTACCATAATTTCTCAATATATTACCGCATTAGGATATAGAAAAGATAATAATAAAGGAAAAGGATGATGAGATTAATAGTAAACACATACATTTTCCGTGACTCAACATACTCCCCTACTTACCCTTTTTCATGGCCTCATGAAAAGAAAGTAATTTGTATGCAGAGTAGTTAAAGAATAAGTTGGAGATGGAATGTTGTAAAGTGGTCTAAAACCATGGTTCTTGGCCAAGAGCTCAAAGATAGGCCCTCTCTATCCTTCAGGCAATTTGTATATAGCCTGATAACCTTTAGCAAGATACCAAATGATAGGGCTACAGAACTGACATCGAGCCAATAAGGACCTTCTCTCAAAATGAGATTTCTATATGTAACAAAATGGTCTGTAGCTAGCTTAAAATTTTTATAATTAAAAGGCTCTCTATTCTATACATTACTGGTGGAGACTATCCACCTGAGCTTGGCTGCAGCTAAGGAGCTCTCCTAAATGGAGAGGAAGTATTCTAGTCCCTTTTGTACAATCTCTTTCTAAATAGGTCCCAAAATTTGAATTACTCCTTCCCTTGTCATTAGACTCCCGTGATTGGTCAGCATTTGTAAAGGGTGCTTGGGTTCACTTCTAACCCAAAGATCCAGCCCATGATCTTGTCTTTGGAACACATTATGAGCCTTGAACCACTTCAGTTGATTAACAACAAATGAGATAAAGGTTTGGAATTGAACATCCCCCACAAAAGCGTTAGGGTTTTTTTCCACCTCTTCCTCTAATACAAAATTGTGTAAGGAAAATTCACAAAGCAACCTTTGAACTTTTATCTCGTGCTGTTTGCAACAATTTACAAAATCCTCAATTTTTTTTAATTCGATGGGTTTTCCAGCTCTAACTTCTTTGATTTTCAACTGAAAAAATAAGGCGTAATTATTGGCAGATGATCTTCATGCCAAAACCTCAGTGTATAATGAGCAGATAATATCTATTTGACTCATGACCTTCTCTAATTTGATCTTCATTTTCTCAATTTTCTCTTCTGCGTTTTGGTATTTGTCGAAGGTCTCACTCTCTGATGTATTCATGTCCTGAAGCTGCCTTTGTAATTCTTGGTATTTTTGTTGGGTGATAATTTCTTTTTCAAGTTGTTCTATGACAAGCCGAGCCTATGCTAAATCTTCTTGAAGATTCAATAGACTGGGGTCATTGCTCATCATGATATCTTTGGCTTGAATGGTTGTCTAAGTACTTCTGCTATGAGAAGGAATGCCTACTGTCTATGTTTCTTTGTTATGGGAGGTCCAGAACTTCGTTTGGGTGGCCCTGCTGCAGGAGGGTACCATCTCTATTTGAATAGATATGTTATAAGAGGGTACAACCTCTGTCTGGGTAGCTACTTATGCAAGAATTGCATGTTGTTCCTTAATAGATTGAGTGAGTATGGGCTTTGTTTGAGTCCCTGTAGCTCTTCTTTCATATAATTCAGTTTTTACTGCCGTGTTTACTGTCTCTGGGGTTTTGTCTAGAACCTTCCCCGCTTATATTTCTTTTATCTTTCTCTTGAGCCTTTTTACCATTTTTAGAAGCCTCTACTATTCCTTCCTAAGCTTTTTAATTTTGGCTTTGTACTTCTTCGGAGGAGGAACTGCTCTGTTAACATTTTCTGCTCCTAATGAGTTCGGTTGCTCATCCTGGCTCTGTTCTAAAAGAACTTTGTCCCCAGATTGGTAATCGTCTTCCTGATTTATTTCTACTTCTTTTGTGTTGCCTATATTCTCCAAGTTTAGGCTTGCCTAGCTGGGTTTTCCTGGAGGCATGTCACTGGGTTGGTTCACCCCTTCTTGAATGGCCTTTGTGCCTATTCGTGCTTCGTGGCTTGTATTTTCTGATATAATTCTGTCGTGGCCAGAGTTCTCTAAAGATTGGGTTGCTCCCAAATTAAAATTGGGCAGGCTTTCAAGTTGTATGAAATCATCCATATTAGCCAGGATCTAGGTCAATTCGATATCGTGTAATAAATCTCCTAGGGGACTTGTAGTTGATGTTGAGGGGAGTCCTGATTCATTTCTTTCCTCATCTCCAGAATGCCCTGTTTCTTCCTCATGGTCTAATTCAGGGTCATCCCTTCCTTCTCACTACAAATACTACTCACTTCCTGGACTGGATAGTTGTATGGGTTAGTTGCTACTTCCCTGGGGATTTTTAGCCACTCTTAAGCTTGTCCTCAACCTGGCGGAATGTATGTGCTTTTGGGGAATGTTTGTTGTAAGGGTATTCCTCTTCCTTTTCGAAACAGGGTTAGACACAAGTAGAGCTAAACCCCCTTCAATAGCAAATATTAATTCTTCCCAACTTGATTGCTACTAGGTGAGGTTGTAGCTAACTATCAGCCTAATCAAATAGTGGTGGCTTACTATAGTCTCTATGTGTTGGGACTTTTTTATCCTTTCAACGGTGTCATGCAGTAGAAAATTCAAATATGCAAGTAAATTCATAGAACACTTCTATTTCAGGACTGCTAAGAGTTTAAGTTGACGCGGCCTTACCATGTCTTTTCACCCGTCACATGTGATGTAATTCTGGACAAATTTGGCTAGTTCTCCCCATAGTTCTCCAAGGGATGATGGTCGAACTCCTTTGCCTTTGATGATCAACTCCTGTCCTTTGTCCTTAAAGACTTCAATGGCATCATGCAACTTCAATTGTTTGTTAGCCCATATGGGTCCTTCGGCTGGAAACCTGGATAATTCATCTATCACAACATCTGATACTGTGATTTGCCTGCCTCTTACCATGGATTGTCCATTTTGTAAATTTTGTAGGAATTCAATGGAAATTTCTTCATTGGGTGGCTGAAATCACGTGAAGTATGCTATCCACCCAGCTTGGGCTAAAATTTCTCTGGTTGCATTAGAAACAACTAGTATTAGCGGCTCCCTGCACGCTATTCTTCCTCCCATACCTCCTGAATTCTACAAACAGTTAGTATAGCACAGTAATAGATAGAGCCAAGTGATGGAACAACAAGTTATTATAATGGTTATATCGGATGATACTTTACAAGGATAAATACCATTATCTAGGACTTGCTATTATACCACATACTTCGTAATTATGGAATGTCGTATTACCTTGCAAAATCAAATAAAGAGCTGACACACATGCATAAGTACATTGGAGGTTGCTCCTCACCCCCTTTTGAAATAATAGGTTGCCTTCAACTGAATGAGTGAAGGAGTAACGTGCTGGTGGTGAAGTACATGGATGATGAAAGTGCCAAGGTACGGATATTAATGAAAGGATCCCAAAAGATATCAGAGTGTTGAAATCAATGCATATAACGAGAATTATCAATAAGTGAGGAGATGCCGTGAGGTGATTCCAAAAAGGAAAAGGAAAACTGATGCAGGAAATATGCTTTACCGTCATCATTCCACTTAAAGCTATTATGATTGATTTTTAAAAGATATAGCATGCATAAAGGTTAAAAATAAATTAGGAACATAATCTCTATGTAGTAAGGATAAAATAAAAAAAAGGGAATTATAATAACTATTTATGTTGAAAATACGACTTCAATACCATCAACAGAGCTTATGTTGCCTGCAAGCATCTATAGCCTTGACAAAGCTGCTTTTTCACCCTTTTGAACCATGATCCTCTATGTATAATTGGGGAAGTGCATTATGATATCAGAGTAGAGACCAATGTGCTAGATTGGTAACAAGATGAACACATTGCCATTCACTGGGAAGGAGCGAAAAGTGGACAGGCCGACTCGTAATGAGACCTCCTGTTCCAGGGACTTTATTTCTTGATGCATCCATTGGACCATATCCTTAGTGTGGTGGCCATAGTGGGAATGCCACTTCGCTACTTCCTTATGATCATGGTAATCTGACTCGTGATGAGACCCCCTATCCTTCATCTGTAGAAATCATAGAATTGTTAGTAAACATATGTATATGTTTCTATTTTTCATTTTTATTTTTTGAATAGCACTTCCTATTTATATATAGAGGGTGGCTCAACACTCCTTAGGAGTAGGGACGACGAAAGAAGTCTGAACATATCAATAGAAAAAAAGTATGCCCTTAACCTTTTTTGATGATAATGAATATAGAGAATTATAGGGGTAGGGGAGAACGAGCATGGTACAAATAATCAACCAATTCTATTTATAGTGGAAATGAGGACAGTGAAGTGATATAGATGGTTGTGTCCTTTCTTTTTCGATCAATACAAAGCAATCTTGTTAAAGATGATAATATTCAATATATTTGCTTGTTCCAATAAACTTCAGATTTGTATCCTTACACATATATTTGTACACTTATTCCTTATGGAGGATCATAAAGAGTGAGTAAAGGAAAGAAAGGGTGTTCTCAAACAAATATTCACAAAGTGCTATTTCCTAAAGGAAACCACAAAAGAAAACCTCACACAAAAAATGTTGTTCCTTGTACAGAACAGCAAGGAAAGACATGCAAAAAGGTGTTGTTCCTTAGAGAGAACAATAGTTGTTCCGTGTAGGAGAAAACAAAGAAAATATATATGAAAAATTATGTTCCTTATAGGGAACAACAAGGGAAATACACGCCAAAAAATTTGTTGTTCTCTGCGAGGAAAAACGAAGAAAATGTACAAAAAACATTTGTTGTTCCTTATAGGGAACAACAGTTGTTCCCTATAGGGAAAAACAGTTGTTCCCTGTAGGGAACAACATCTATTCCCTATAGGGAACAATAGCTATTCCATGTAGGGAACAACAAAACAAAATGCACATCGAAACTACTATTCCTTAGAGGGAACAGTGGCTGTCCCTTGGAGGGAACAACAACTGTTCCTTGTAAGGAACAACAAGAGAAAAAAAATTGCACATGGAAATTGTTGTTTCTTAGAGTGAATAGCGGTTGTTCCTTAGAGGGAATAGCAAGAAAAAGAAAAAAAACTAGACGCGTAATTTTTTTTCCTTAAAGGGAACAACAATTCTTCCTTAAATGGAACGACAACTATTCCTTAGAGGGAATAGTATTTGTTCCTTAAAGGGAACAATAAGAAAAAAATTACACACAAAATTGTTTTTCCTTAGAGGGAACAACAAAAAGAAAAAAAGTAAAATATTGCACTCGAAATTGTTGTTCCTTTGAGGGGACAACGACTATTCCTTAGAGGGAGCAACAATTGTTCCTTAAAGGGAACAACAAGAAATGAAAAAAAAGAAAAAATTACATGCAAAATCATTGTTCCTTAGAAGGAACAATGGTTGTTTATTAGAGGGAACAACAACTGTTCCTTAGAGGGAACAACAAAAATAAAAAATCCCACATGAAACTGTTGTTCCTTTAGAGGGAACAATAGCTATTCCTTAGAGGGAACAACAAGAAAATTTACACACAAATTGTTGTTCCTTAGAGGAAACAACAAAGGGAAAAAAAAAAACAACTTATATACAATTTATACAAGCAAATTCAATCAAACAGAAAGGAAAAATTATGTATAAATTCCAAAAGCAAATAAATTCTTCACTAGACCAATGTTATGGATGGGTTTCGCTCCTCAACAAGAATCTGTATAGTGGAATCTTCCCGTAACTTTTGGCAAAATGACTCCCTGGTAAAGCGGTTTGCGATAGAGGTGTACTCAATGTCCATTTGCTTTAAAAGAGTAGCCAGACCCATCAATGGTAGCTAATGTGAGGGTGCCATTATCATGCACCTCTTGTATCTCACAGGGGCCTAACCATTTGGTCTAGAGTTTTCCTAGGAAGTCCTAGAACCTAGAATCATACAGAAGTGCCCAATCACCTTCTTGGAATATCTTCTTCTTAATGAGTGCGTAATGCCATTTTTCTCTTTGTTGTTGGATCAGTGCAATATGCTAAAGAGCTGATAATAGGATTTCATCCAATTCATTGATTTGATGTAGCTTATTAATTTGTGCTTCATTTAAGTCCAAGCCTACTTCCTGAGCTATCCTCAATGTCTGAATTTCAAATTCAATTTGGAAGATAGGTTCTTTGCCAAACACTAGTTGATATGGGGAATATCCCGTGGTATTTCTCCATGTCGTTCGGTATGCCCATAGGGCTTCTGGGAATCGAGTAGCCTAGTCACGTCTATGTGATGCAACTGTCTTTGTGAGTGTTGCCTCAATTACTTTATTGGTACCCTGTACCTAGCCATTTGCCTGCGGGTGGTATGGAGTTGTGATTCTGTGCATGATATGATGGTTTTTTAATGTCGTAGTAATATTATAGCCTATAAATTGTGGCCCTCCATCTGTGATTATTTCTCTAGGCAAGCCATATCGCACGAACAATTGGAAAAGAAAGTGGATCACTAAGTCCTTTGTTTCCTTTGGTACTGCTTCTGCCTCCACCCATTTAGTCACATATTCTATTGCGACTAGTATGTATGTCTTTTGATTAGATGATGGGTTTATTGGACCAATGAAATCTAATGCCCATCGTTGAAAAGGTTCAATGACTAACTGCGGATGCAAGGGCATCTCATCGGACTGCTCAGGGCATTCCATTCTTTGGCAACTATCACATGCCTGGACAAACTTCTCGGCGTCTTTAAAAATGGTGGGCCAATAATAGCCCATCTATAAGACTTTGTGACCAGTCCTACAATTTGTAAAATGTCTACCACAAGGCCCATCATGGCAAGCTTTCAGGATGTTGAAGACTTTGTCTTCCCTGATACATCCTCGAATGTGCATATCAACACCTGTATCAAATAAATATCCTTTGATCTAGGAGAACCGAGTGCTACGTTGTACTATTTGTTTTCTTTCATTGAGCATCAGGTGCCTGGGTAATTTTCCCACAGCTAGGTAGTTTGCGACATCCACGTACCATGGTGTTTTCATAGTGACAACAAATAAGTGTTCATCAGGGAACTAGTCTTCTACTGCTGCCTAGTCATATGTCTTTAGCATACGTGAAAGGAAGTCTACTACTAGATTTTCTTTTCCTGGTCGATCTTTGATTGTTATGTCAAATTCCTGCAAAATGATCAACCATCTTGTCACTCTTCCATTTGTAACAGGTTTATTAGCTAGATATTTAATAACAGTGATCAATATACAAAACCATAGGGTATCCTGTTATATAATGTCTGAATTTATTAATAGCATATATTACAACCAAAAATTCCTTTTTAGTCACAGTGTAATTCAACTCAGTTAGAGATAGATTCTTTCTGATGTAATATATCGCATAAGGTTCCTTATCTTCCTCCTGGCTGAGAACTACTCCAATTGTCGTATCTAAAGTGTCGGATGAAATCTGCAATGTCAAATCTTAGTTTGGGCCCCGTAATACTGTGGCTGTTGATACAAGCCATTTTAAATCTTCAAAAGTAGTGTCACATTTGTTAGTCCATAAGAAATCAATATTTCCTGTTAATGCATATAATGGTGTATAAATTTGAGAGAAATTCTTTATAAATACCTTATAATATCCATAAAATCCCAAGAAACTGCATACCTCAATTTGTGTGGAGGGGGTAGGTATTAAAAGAATTATCTCAAATTTTGCTTTATCTACTTGGATTCCTGCTGCTGAGATATAGTGACCCAGGATGAGGCCCTCGGTCATCATCATGTGGCATTTTTCATGGCTTAAACAGAGCCTGGTAGCAATGAATCTTTGCAGAACTTTCTCTAGCATTTGTAATGCCAGCTCGAAGTCATCTCCATAAGGTGTAAATTCATTCATGTATACCTCGAGTCCTTCATTTATCAGATCTGAAAAAATGTTGATTATGGCCCTCTGGAATGTGGCAGGTCCATTACTTAGTCAAAAAGGTAAGACCTTGTAAGAAAATGTCCCCCAAGGGCAGGTAAAGGTAGTCTTATCCTGGTCTTCGAGGGCAATTTGAATTTGATTGTAGCCACTAAAGACGTCTATGAAAGAAAATAATTGTTTTCCTGCCAATGTGTCCAAGACCTGGTCAATGAATGGAAGGGGAAAATGGTCTTTTTGTGTTGCTTTATTAAGCTCTCTATAGTCAACACATATATGCCACTTTCCATTCTTTTTAGGCACCACTACTAATGAAGAGACCCATTTTCTATCAGATATACGATAGATGAAATTTACATCTAACAGTTTTTGTAGGTCGTCTCTAACAATATCTTTAAGGTGAGGGTTTAACCTCCTTTGAGGTTGTCGAATGGGCCTCACATCCTTCTCTGTATAGATGTGGTGCATGCATAATTGGGGATCAATCCCTTTCATGTCTAGGTAATCCCAAGTGAAAGATTCTTTATATTTTCTTAGAAGTTGAACAAGCCTCTGTTCCTGGTCATCAGTCAGGTTTTTGTTGATATTTAAGGTTTTCCCTGGCTCCATTTCTCTGGTTTTGTCATTATAAACAGAAGTTGTTGGTATTGATTGGTCATTCATATCTTTTAAGGGATCTTATTCAATTTCATTATCCAGGGCCGCTTCGATCATGTGACATTTTAGATTGGATACAACATCTAGTTGGTTAATGTAAGTGTTAATGATGTCATCTTCTGTTCGATCCTTGATTTCGAGAGCATCTTCTATAGTTTATGGTGATCTAATGTTTTCAGTTAGATATGATACAGGTTGTTTTATAGTGTTTATTATTGTTAAACTTGGCTAAGCTGGAGGATATAGAGCTAAATTCTTCACATTACTTCCTATTGCTATAGTCATGTTGCTTGTTTGACAACTTATGTAAGTGTCTGCATTTGCTAGCCAAGGTCTACCTAGAATTAGGGGTTGTCCGTCTAGCCGGTTTCTAGGATTGATGATCAAAAACTCTGCTGGGTATTCCCAAGAATCTACAGACACCATTACATCGTGTAATGTGCCTTCTAGTTTGACTACCAATCAGTCAGGCAATTCCAACAAGGTCCTGGTTAGGTCCAAGGATGTAATGCCAAGTTTTTGACAAGTTGTTGTTGTGAGAATATTGATTGCTACTCCTAGGTAAACTAATGCATTGGGGAAGGAGCATCCATTTATTTTTACCGTGATTATAGGGTTTCCGGGGTCTTCATATTTTACTGATGTTTCTCTACCTGATAATAAATCAAACAAAATACCGACTACATGGACAATTGGGGTTGGTTTTATTTTCCTCTTTGGTTTTTTCGTACACAATTCCTTAATAGTTTTTGCATAAATTGGAATGTCCTAAATAGCCTTGAGGAGAGGTATTTTTACACACAAATTTTTCAATTCTCCTAGAAGATCAAAATGGGGATATTCGATTGAGCGGGGTATAATTAATTTCTCTGGGAATGGTGGAGAAGAGGTAATAGTTTGATCTAGAGTTTTTTGTCTAACCAGATTCTCCACTTGTGGTACTTGTTCTACAGGTAATAGATCTTCAATTTGTATATTTTTATCCCCATTTGACTCTATTATCCATCTAAACCTTAATTTAAGCTCATTACACTCCCCCAACTCATTTTCTGGCTCTGGTCCTTCAATAATTGGCACAGATTGGACCGGTCTATCGTTGTGGTTCAGGTTGGGCTGGGCTGGGAACTGTGGTCATAGGTTGGTCTGAGGGTTATGTTGCAATGTGTAGGGTGCTGGAAATGTAGGTTGAGGTAGGGGGATTGTTCCTGATGGCTGGTTTGTAGGTCTTTTCCAGCTTGACTGCCAACTCTGGTTTTGTGAATTGGAGGGTGGCCATTGAGATTAATATGCATTATTTTGCCAGAATGGTGGGAAATAAGAGAAATTTGGCCAATTTTTGTTTTGATTTGATTGGTTGGACCAAGGTGGCATAGAGAATGGTTGTTGTGACCAATTAGGAAAAGGTGGCTGGTTCTGCCACATAGCTCATGGGTATTGTTGTGAATTATATTGCGAGGGTTGAAAGAAAGAAGATGGGTCAATAGGCATACCTGTTTGTCGTGGTTGCCATTGGCGACACTAATTTAGTAGGTAGACTAGTTCTATTTCTTCTTTTGCCTCCTTATAAACTACTTTTTAACCCTGGGAGTGATGGACATCTTTTTGTGGCGTGATCTTTGGTACATATGGCACACGTTTGTACCATATCCAGTGGGCATTCATTATGACTATGCTTTTTCACCAAGTTTTGTTCTGCTTCAGCCTGCTTCTGCTTGGCTTGCATGATGTCTAGTTGCGTCGTCATGTTGAAAAGTGTGAAACAAGAAATGCTTGTTGAGAATGCAACAAGATGATGGAGCTTAGTGGAAAGGAGTCACCTTCACTAAGTGGGCCCGCAGGCTATTTTTGGCGCAAGTCTATTTTTATACTATGTCTATTTTTAGACATAGGGATCATGTCTATGGATTGCAGGTTGCTGTTTATGGATGATTGATCAAGTTGGAAAAAATAGATGGACTTCTATTTTTATACCACAGCGGAGTGACTGCTCAGTCTAAATATAGAACAGTCCCAAGAACCAGAAGAGATGAAGGAGATGCAAGATAAGGAAAGTTGGAAGACTGTAGAGAAGAAAAAGAAAGCTACATCACCAATCTCGCCAAGAAAGACAAGGAGCCAGACAATTAGAAATTAAGAAAGTATAGGTCCGATAGACCAATTTGGTCTCAGTGGACGTTAACCATCATCATCATCATCATCAT
>APFE030338895.1:1811-14209 GCA_000404065.3 Pinus taeda
TACATTACATAAATGAACAATTCTTGGATGATACAAATGATAAAACCTCCTTTCTATATATAAGAGTCTAAGGAGTCACAATATAACCCAGCTGACCTAACTATAATAATATAAAGCCACAAAATAACAATAGAGGGATTCTATGGGGCATAGTAATAACAATATGGGGGCAATAGGGGCACAACAATATTAATAAGGGGTACAGCTACAATAGTAATGGGGTAATCACTAGTATTATAGGGACCCAACAGCCTGCCCACTCCAGCCTAAACTGTGCATTACACAGTCTCAAGGCTCAAGATTCACCTCTGACTGCTTGAGTTGCGCAATTGTGTAGTCACAAAGCCTCTCCCTCAGCCTGCAACCCATTTTTTGCTCAATCAGTGGATCAGCATGCACCATCTAAGACTAGGGGTTTATCGAACTCATCTCGTCTCATCACGATTGAATTATAGATGCAAGTACTCTATCATACCATGAAAGATTATGAAGAAGGAGATGGAGAAGGGAACCATGTTGAAAGACATCTTTGTAGCTGATTATGAAAGATGATCAATCAAGAGAAATAAAGGGACACCCATTTGCGACCATGGCTCAAGACTTGATATCATTGAATACTCTTTACCTCTAAGCCATAAGGAGGTGGATAGAAGAGCATCCTCAAGAAGACATGTAGAAAGAAGCAACAAAAGTGGCTTGACATTTCGGTGTCATCAAGCAGTCCATGTCAACAGTGTCATGTCATGTCATGAGTTGTCGTATTCCACATTATTATTGTGCATCATGTAATTTCTTATTCGAAAATGTATTGTAAAGTGGAAGTCCAAAGGACATGTATAGAAGATGAAGAGTCATGTAAATTCAAAAAGTCATAGGAAGTCAAACAATCATGAGGGTAGTCAAAGAGTCACAAGTAAGGTGAAGTATCACCCCATTGGTTATATATACACCCTTATTGTATGAGAAAATAACTTTTCATCTTGGCTTCTCCCACAAGGCATTAGAGAGATAAGCTATTTCTTTTGAGGAGCAAGTGGTGGCTCCAACACTTCACTCTTGGAGCTAGTGGTGTTCGATTTATACATGTGTCTTAGGGAATTTTACTTAATATATGAATCCTGATGGCCATCACATTCTACATGCATGGATTATGAATGTTTGTAAGAGTATTCTATGAATGTTTATGATCCATGTTTGTTTTCACCTGTACTAAAGTAGTTGAACTATTTCAATTATTTTAGTGCTTATCATATTGAGAATGTGTTGTAATGGTTGCAATGCCCATCACATCTTTCTAGACTATTTCGTTGGATGTTAGACGTATATCTCGTGTTCATGTGTGTTTCTACTAGAGTGGTACTATTACCTCTCTCTTAGAGGCTCAATTTATTTTCCCTCCGCAATAGAAGAACCTTGACACAACTACAACCAAACACTCACTAGGCACACTTACTTGCTTTTTGAAGGCACATTTCCATTCCTCTCTCTTGTTGATAGTTAGAGCCAAGGAAAATCTTTAAGACACCAGAAATTAGGCCATATTTCAGATGGGGCTCCTATCCCAAATGGTGTGAGGTCTAATTTGGACCACATATCAGGGAGACCTCTTGAATGTTGGTAGGTCCAGCACCGTCAATAGAGTGAAAGAAAAAGGGAGCTCTCACAAATGAAAATGTGCCAATTCGCCGAGGACGTGGAGGAGAAACTCCTAAATCTCCATCTTCAACTTTAATCTCTCCCTCTTCCTCTCATTCTCATCATTCAGATAGCAGATAAACTAAACAATTGGATTAGACAAATCTAAGTTTATTTCTGTATACAATAGATCAAAGAGGATGAAGAAACTATTCAGTTGGCATCTCTTCAAATAAGAGGCACAACTCCTGTTTGGTGGGAGAAAAAACTTCAAAAATGTATTCCACATGATGGTAAACTCATTTCTTCATGGTCTGAGTTTATTTCTACATTAAGAGTGAAATTTTACCCATTGGGTTACAGGAAAAAGCCCATGATGGAATGGAAAAGCTTGAGACAAGGAAAAGGTCAGAATGTTCAAAGTCTTGTAGAAGAGTTCAAGAAGTAAGAATTGGAATTCACTATTCATTTAGACTCACTAGAAAATTTAATGAAATACATTGGTTCTTTACACAGTTATCTCCATCATTCATTGTTGTTGTTTGATCCCACTAATCTAGATGAAGCTAGTGTGAAAAAAAAATCATCTTGAAAGCAGGGGAAAGCATGGACAAGAATATCATCCAAAGAAGACTTCATTTGAGCCTCATAAAAACAAGTTCAAGTCAAAAGGAAAGGGAAAGAATGAAATGACAACAAAGAAAGAAGAAGGGAATCCCCCTTGCACTCATTGCGAAAAACAAGGGCATGATGTGGGGCATTGATAGAAGCTACATCCATAATTGAAGCCTAAAATGTTTGGTAGGAAAGGGAAGCAAAAAACGATTGATACAATGCAAAAACACCTTGGTTATAATTCCAGTGATGAGATGCATCTCACAACCATTGGGGTACATGTTAAAGGTTTCTTTCATGCTGTTTCAAGTTCTAAAAGTAAATCTCATGTTGATGAAAGAAAAAAAAAAAAAAGTGAATTGTTCAATATAAGAGTTGTATCTAAGCACACACAAAATAGCTTTATTATTTGATCTAGGTTGTCAAGTTGATTTGATCTTAGAATTAATTTCTAAGAAGTTGGATTTGCAAACAAGACCTCATCCAAAACCCTATCCTTTTGGTTGTGTTGCAACAATGCAAGACTCAATGTCACCAAGCAGTGTAGGGTTAGGTTTTCCATTGCTTCAAAGTTGATAGATGAGGTTGAGTTAATTGTTGTCCCACTTGACATTTGTGGCATAGTCTTGGGAAGCCCATATGCGTACAACATGTGGGAAATTTTTTTCATGCACGAGAACAATTACCATCTCACCAAAGATGGAGTGGAATATGTTGTCAAAGCTCACTGCATGAGAGTCAATTCAACCTGTGTTAGTGAAAGACAAATGAAGGGACTCATCAACTCCAGGAAGAAGTGTATGCTCATGGTTGTGAGGAATAAATATGCTGAAGCATCTAATGCTTTCAAAGGTTGCAATACATCTCACAGGAAATAAATGTTTGTTATTTTCTCTAGCAGTGATGATATTTTTCAGGAACTAGGTGGATTTCCTCCCAAGAGGAAAATTCAACATGAGATTCATCTTCAACGAGATGCCCCTTGGCCAAATTTCAGCATGCATGAGATGTCAGCTGTGGAAATGGAAGAAATCAAGAAGAAAGTGTAGGACTCGTTGGAGCAAGGAGTCATCAGACCTAGCTCATCCCCATGTGGTTCATTGATTGTGTTGGTTCCGAAGAAAGATGGCACATGGAGAATGTACGTGGATTATCGAGCTCTCAACAAGATTACAGTGAAAAATTGGAATCCTCTCCCTTGTATAGATTATTTGCTTGATAAATTGAAGAAAGTTGTTTATTTCATTAAGTTGGATTTGTGCAGTGTTTATTATCATATCAGGATTGCATAAAGTGATGTATGGAAAATTGCTTTCAAAACCAAGGAAGGACTATTTGAGTGGTTGGTAATGCCATTTGGGATCTGCAATGTCTCAACAACATTCATGCAGATAATGAATGATGTAATTTTACCATTCTTAGATGAGTTTGTGCTTGTATATTTAGATGACATTCTTGCCTTTAGAAAAACATGGGAAGATCATGTCAAACATTTCAAACAATTATTGGATCAAAGAGAGATATTGTATGTAAAGTTGTCCAAATGTGAATTTGCTAAAACTTATTTGGTGTATTTGGGTCATATTGCTGGAGGAGGTCACATGAAGATTGATCCTTCTAAATTTGATGTAATTGTAAAATGGCCTAAACCTACAAATGCTACAGAACTATGAAGCTTCTTGGGAGTAGTTTGATACTTGCAGCTCCTTTGCATGCCATGACCAGTGTGAAGTAGATCTTTGAGTGGGGAAGAAAGCAACTATTAGTTAACATAATTGTCAGTTAAATTACCTAGCATTAAATTATTAATCCAGGGTCATATACTTGTGAGGTATACTTGCACAATATATGCTAGGAATCAACTTTCAATTTCAAAAGGAAATTCTAATCTATTGAAAGAAATTGCAACATTGAAATGAACCTATTAATGAAAAATGTATAAGATGAGTATGCACACACTTTATTTTTCAAAAGTATCAAATTCGAAACTTTAAAAGCAATATTTTAATGTATGAAATTGAAATGAAAAATGACATGAAAGTAAACTTACTCTATTGACATGAAAATAAATTTGTTCTAGTGACATGAATGTAAATCTATATTATCAACAAGAAAGTAAATCTATCTTATCAACAAGAAAGTAAATGTATTCTAATGAGTTGAAAGTAAAGACTTGAAAGTAAATTTAATCTAAAAAGTAGCAAATCATATACTAATAAATCATTGAATTCTTATTCTATGAAATTT
This sequence comes from Pinus taeda, assembly GCA_000404065.3. Classification (NCBI taxonomy): domain Eukaryota; kingdom Viridiplantae; phylum Streptophyta; class Pinopsida; order Pinales; family Pinaceae; genus Pinus; species Pinus taeda. The sequence continues at coordinate 6,309 of APFE030338895.1, forward strand.
AAAGGCAACCTATTTTGAAAGCAGTGAGAGATCAATTGAAATTACTAATGTGTGCATTTTCAAATTAGAATAATTCATGATTATCTATGAATGTTAAAACAAAAAAAATTGAAAAGCAATGAATCTTTAACATGAATTATAAAGCAATGAATCTATGAAAATTTGAAAGAAATAAAGTAATTGTTTTTGGTTGTTTTTGGTTTTACTCAAGTGCTTGATATGGAAAAGAACTAAATGGAATGAACATAAAATAATGTAAACAATGCATCTAATCAAAATAATTTAAATAAACATTGTAGAAAATGAACATAAACTAAAGAAATTAATCCATATTGCGAAAATGAAACATTAAAATACACCCATACTCATCAGGTGGTAATCCTAAAGTGCATGAGAGGTGGAAAGTTCAGGAAGCCATTTGATCAAACACCATATCTCATCATGAAATCTAAACCTTAAGTGTGGGATGAACATATACATTATGTTCATCATGCATACAATAGGGTTTTGCAATCTTCTACTCAAATTTCACCGTTTGAGACGTGCTTTGGGTACGTACCAAAATCACCCTTAGAATTGGTCTTTTGGGAAAGATAAGGATTCCAATGACTGAAGTGATAAAGACAAGGCTCACAAGGTCATTCAAAGGATCCAAAAGATATATCAAGTAGTTCATGAACATTTGGAGAAGAGTTTGGCACAATATAAGGCTTAACATGAAAAACATAGAGTTGATCACCATTTCTATGTTGGACATTGGGTATGGCTTCACATCAACAAGGACAGGTTGAAGGGAGAAGGCAAGAAGTTGAAACCAATCAGATATTCTCCATTCACCATCTTAAAAAATATTGGGACAAATCATTATTACCTTGATCTTCCAGCTTATATGTAAATGTATTCCATAATCAATGTCGAGAACTTGAAACTTTATGAACCTCCCATGATCTTAGATCCAAAGGGTGGTGTTCAAGTTCTATCAATGGGTTATTTCGATCCACAATACTTGTACAAGTTTCCCGAACACATCATCCTAGATATAAGAACCAGGACTTCACGGTGGGGACATGTGGACTACCTTCAAGTGGGTTTCAAAGGAATGCATCCCAGCAAGGCATGATGGATTGAAAAGGAGGAAGTGATGGAGAAATTCCCTCACCTACCTATTGATTGATAAGGCTTTTGGAGTCCCAAAAGCTCCTCATTGGTGAGGAATGATCCAGGAGGATCCAGAAAGGCTCAAAATTTGAAGTCCTCGAATCTGAGAAAAACCAACACTAAGTTGTAGATCTCATCAAAATTATTCCAACTGACTAAACGACACCTCAATCTGATTATGTATGACAAACTTATGCTCATCTAAAGTTTGGTACAAACAAAAAAATTGTATGAGCGTGGGAACCTACGATGCCATGTCACTATGTCAGCATGTCGATCTTGGCGCAAAGTCCCTCTAGCTGGTCCCAAACATTCATGATGTCTGCAGTGCACTGAGTTGTTGCTTGTTGAACCTGTTGCATTCTCTTTTCTGAGACCTCTGTTTCCGGTGTGTTGTGATGCATTTGTGCAAGCATTCCTTCAATATCTCCCATGATTATGAAGGCTTCGTCAATCCATGGCTAGACACATGCTTTGAGAACTACTTCCTTATGGAGCGTCGCATCCACCTGCTCCTTTAACGTCTTGGCTTGCTGCATCCTTGCAAGTCACTGAGTAAGGACTAATGTTTGCGCAATCCCTCTGATTTGTCGTACTGTTGTTGGAGTTCGCGTGCCTTTGTCTCCTGCCGCTGGATGTTGGGGTCCTCTTGCAACGTCGTGAGGATGTCAAGCGACTGTTCCAACATGTTGGTATAGTCGCGCACTACACCTCCAAGCTCTTCCAACCCAACTATAATAGCATTGGCGTGTTGTTCTTTGATTTCTAGAGGAGTGGAAGGCTACGCCTTCAACCATAGCTCAACAATTTGGAGATTCAGCTCCAGTTGCGCCCTTGTTGTCTCTTCTCTCACGTCGTGAACTCCACTTTCCAAACTGTGGATCCGTACTTCCACCGGTAGATCTGTTGTGATGGCTAGCTCTGGGACACGTCGGCAAGTGCCATCTATTGTGTGCACCAAATGTTGGTTCTGCAACACCAACTCATCGTGCTACAAGCTAATTTGTTCTATGTTAATTTTCTGCTTGCTGAGAACCTAGATTGCATGGCTTTCCCTAGCCCGCAGCTCTGCCGTTATCCCATCCTGTAACTGATATAGTGTTTCCCAAGGAAGGGCAGCCATGTTAAGGACAAGGTATTTCATTGTGCTAAGTGACATCTGATCCATCGCATTTGGTGAGACTAACGCTCCCTCTAGAAAGACTACTGTGTTGGCCATCCGTGCATGCAACATCTGCTCTACTATTGAAGTGCATACTGCGACGTGTGTGGATAGGATACCTTCCTCAGGAGGCTGCACCTATAACTCCTCCAATTGTGCCCTGAGGGCCCCCAACACATTCTAGTGCTCCGTCATAAACTCTTGAAGCGCCTCACTAGTGACATCGCGGACCGTCTCACCAATGTCATGGAGATCACCTTCAATTAAGGTGATCAGGTCAATGGCCAATTTCGAAGCCTTGACCTTTTTCCTTGGACCCGATCTCTCTGCAATGCACGGCCATTTGAGCTATGTGGACATGGTCCCTGGGTCCACACTCCCCTCTGTTGTTTCGATGTCCTTTGCCTCCTGCCCTGAGGATGTTTCTTGGCCCTTCTCTGCCTGTGTTGTTGTTGCCTCTGCTATCTGCACTGTTGTTGTTGCTTATGCAGCCTTCTTTTGCTCCACGGCTTTCTGTGCCACTTCGCACACTACCCTTACCTCAGTTGCCGCTTTTTCGTTCCACCTTCTATCGCCAGTTGGGTAAAATGTAGCTTGGCATCATCCTTCTTTTTCTATGTTGCTGCATTCTCTAGTTTTGCCATATCTAGGGCACACCACTCAGGAGGCCATGTCTCCAATACAGTAAAGATCATGTCATTAGTGGCTACAAATGGTAGCTTTATTCACTGTTGCGTCGGATCCTTTCGCACCTTGATGTAAATTTTTTGCATATCCACCTTGAAGTCTACAAAACTCTGCAAACTATTGTGCACCGTAGGTGACAGGCGCGACCTCCTGTTGATCCACATTCGGATGCTCACCTCCATGAGCACCCAGAAAACTTCTGTATTGTGAATCTGTTTCACATCCTTGGTGGTCCATAACGAAGCGTACTTTGTGGCCTCTGGTAAGTCTCAGTCAATTTCTAGGAACTGACTATCCTCCGGCAGTTCTCGCACTACCAGCAATATGGATAAGAGCAACCACGCATAGTGGAAGGTCTTACCCTGCTCTTGGGCCTCACAACAGTTTAACAAAAACTCCTCACAGAGGAATTCGGCCCAGTTGAACTGGACCCCCTCCGTGCATTCTTCAACCAACATGACCATCGGCACTGGTATCTCAAGACACATCATTTTCTCATCACTTTACCGGCCAGGATTTGAGTTGCTACGCGCACCCCCTTGTCCTTGATGTTGGATATGGCGTAGCCCCTCTTCTTTTTCTCCAGCGTATATTTTTCCTTCATAGCTTCCGCGAAAGCCAAATCGCTACTTTGTCCAGCTATAGTTTCGGGGTCCTTTCCCTTATAGGGGAGCTGAGAAATACGGTGGATGAGGTCTGTCATGATGGGAATAGGCTTCTCCAGCCATAGATACCCATCACACACCAGGTAGAGAAACTGCCTGACAACGAAAATGGTGATGGGCGCATGGTGGAAATGCGGTATCCATAACAAATGCAGCAACTGGGCATTTTGTACATCGCACAACCAGTTCTGTGGCTCTAATTTTATCACCGCCCCCTCCATATTCTGCATCATCATATTTGTCATCTCTAGGTGCAGGAACTTCTCATTGTCCGCAAGGTCCCAGTCTTCAAATTTCATGGTCGGCACACGGCCTAGGTGTGAACCCTTAAATACAATGCAATCAGGGAGGAGTGGGGTCTGGAGTGAACTCTTTCTTGCATCCAAATCCTTTAGTACTTTGGTTTTCCCTTTCCGCGGAGGGATATACACGAGTAATTTCACTGCAGAGCGCAACAGTTGGATGTCCTCCTCCACGTCTTCTTCTTCCTTTGCGGTGGTAATCAGGGCCTACAAGTCTTCTTCCTCCTCATCTATTTCAATTGTGACTGCCTTCCCTTTTTCTTCCATTGATAACTTGTTGTGCCACGGATTCCTCGGGGACATGCGTACTCATCCCATTCCCTGGTTATCCTTCTTCGACCTCGGTGTTCACGGTGATTTGGGGATTTCTGTCACAACCCTAGTGCCTTTAGGAACATCCTGTACCATGGGGTCTGCGCGGCCTCCTCAGTGGTTCCTTCTTCAATTCCCAACCCATCCTTAATGGTCGTCATCATCGCTACACTATATGCTATCTTTCGAACTCAGGGGCTCTATTATCGCTCGGCTCTCAACACTCTGTGCTCTGCTCAACCGTTCAATTCTCAAATGACCCAGTGTTGTCCACTGGATAGCCCTTTGACTTTTATAGCACCTTTTGAATTCAAATTCGACTGTTTCCCCCAATTTTGGGCCATCAGCACTCTCTTGGTGGCAGATTTTCCCAAATCTTGCCCATACACGTCTTAAATGCCTGTTGCCCACTCCATTGGCCTCAAATTGGACATCCTATCATGAATAGTGACACCAATAGTCACTTCCTAGCCATCCCGCGCAGCAGTTCAACCCTTCATGCGTGGTCGCGAACCCTGTGACATTCTGCTCCTGTGCACACCTCTTAGAGCGCACAGCTCCAAGGCAGAATAATTTATAGTCTTGTGCTCCTGTTCAACTGCCTGGAGTGCTAAGATTGACCTTTCTATGGCTAGTCAGGTGGTCGCACCACCTATTCGGGACTCCATCCCATCCTCCAGCATGGTACGTGGAAAATCCTCATCTTCCATTGTGGTGATCGGCACCGCGCACTCTACCATTTGCAATGTGTTTCCCTGGTTGCTGTGTTTGGCGATATGCGGTCCTAGCCACGACAGCAGACTAACCAATTCTTGGCGATAGTCCTCCAATTCGTCAGTATGAGCATACACACCTTACCTTGCCATCCTTGGGTTATCGATGAGAAATGCTTCCCTTATTTCAATTCCACCCTGTTGACCTCTGCATCCATTAAAGCACCTTTCTTTCTTAGCCGTACCTGGTCTTTCTCAAGTTCGCGAAGTCTAAAGTTTCCCTGTCGAATTTTTTCCTAAAGTCTTATATGTTCTGCTTCGTGTAGCTGTGTGATTTCTTCATCCGGGGCTTCGTGCACTGTCGGATCTACGGGTGTTGTTATGTGCAGACTCGACTTTGCATGCTCCTCAGAGATTACAGTCCCTACTTCATACTGTAGCTTTGGGATTGCTTTCGTGGTCAGGGTTTTTCACATGGTCCTATAGGCCCATCAAACCGCTGGTACGCGCAGGTCCCAGTTAGTGCGTTTCATATTGTGGACCCTGTTTAACACTTTTCACACCTTGTTAAAGGCTTCCTCATAGATAATCTTTGGTGTGCTTCGTCTTTCCTGCTTCTACGTTTTGTTCCTATTTTCGATCATGACAACAGTGTGCTTTCGTGCGGGCTGCGTACCATACACGTGTATCCATCTGGAAAGGTGAGCACGAAAGTTGTTTTGCCCCTCAAAGCTGGCTCTTATCCATAGCTAAGGTTTTCCAAATCGTATAAGCATCACCCTTCTGCATTTGCGCCAATCCTTGAAACTCTGCTAGTGTGTACCCCACCACCTTGCGAGCGTAGCGCGTAGTGCCCATTTCATAGCATTGAACCATTACTGTTCTGGTATTTCGCTTTCAAATTTGTTCAGGAATTCATCCATCTATGTCAACCTGTCATACATGGGCAGATCCCTTGCCTCTGTTGCTATGTAGCATAATGACCTTATCATCATGTTGGAATTTAGCATGGTTACCTCGTGTAACCGATTCTATCATTGTTTTACTTCTTTGTTTGAATTCGAAGTGCAGGAGCTATCGAGCTCCCATGAAATTCTACCATCTGATGTTTGATTCACTCAATCCTGATCTCGTGCGGTTATCTTGTAGATACAGTCAATATCATCATCGCTATCATTGTGGCACACCGTTTTGTGTATCGCGCTCCTTCGGCAGGATCTAGCGTACTACTACGCGTAATGACTTTTTCTCAAAAATCATTTTGTGCTTCTTTAGTTTTATGACTTCGTTCATATCCATGGCCTAGTATGTGCCTAGTAGCATGAGATAGGGATTGTTATCGTCAACAATCTCTATCACTTTGAAATCCGCCAGTGTGCTCTCACCTTCAATATCCACCATTACTCCTTGCAATCTTCCCATGGGTAAGATCTTTTGGTGGTTCGCCATTCACAATTGAATAGGAGACCACTGCAATGCGGGCCTACCCATGCACTCCTATGTCTTCTTTGGCAATACATTTGTGTCTGATCCTAGATCCATAATTACTTGATCCATTTCATACTCATTGATTTGTGCAGTCAATCTCATCTCCCTTCCTATGCGCAATGTATGTTTCCCAAGCTTTCGAACTACGCGTGGCTCTCCTAACCCAGCGCACCTAGTGATAAGTTCCTGCAATCCTTTCACAGCCCTCCTGTCACGCAACAGCTTCATACATGTCTCCAAAAAGGTAGTGAGCATTGAAGGATCCATCTCCAGATCTAGTTGATCCTTACTACCTGAAGTGGAGGCCTCCATGAAGCTCTACTTAGCTTCCATGAATGTCTCCTTCGCGCGCTCCAAATCAAATTCGTGTTCCTTTGTAGGAGCCTTGCGAACCCACGCACTTTCTTCAGGTTTCTTACCTTGTCATCTCCTGTTGTGATACCGCTCTGAAGCACAATGTTCACATTCAGGTCCTCTTCGCACAACTCAACCCTCATCATTTGTAGATTATGAGTTGAGGGAGGCTGGATTATTCCCTTATCGCATAGCCTCGCTATCAATGTAGGGCAATCCTTTGTCTCATGGTCAAACTGAGTACAATATAAACATGATTCTCTTGTCATATTTGTACAATAACGGTATACTTAGGGCTGATTTTAGGGGCGAATGTTCACCCTTTGGTGAAATTAAGGGGTTTTAAATTTTTAGTGGGCGAATATTTTGTATCATAGTACATTTTTACAAATCACCTCAAATAGCCCACCTTATTTTAAGGGAAGGGTAAAAAAGGTAAATTTAGCCCTTGAAATTAGGAGTTACAACCTTCCATTCGCCCATTTTCAAGAATAGGTTTTATTTAAGTGAATCCATTCGCCCACTTTCAAGAATAGGTTTTATTTAAGTGAATCGTATGGGCCAAAGGCCCAAATACCATATTTATAAAAGAGGTATGGTAAATTAATAGAAATATAAATAAATGAGAGGTATGGTAAATAAATAAAGCATGATTAATAAAAATATAAATAAATGAGAGGTATGGTAAATAAATGAATCATTTTTTATCTTTACTCCATAAGTCACGTTATATACATGCAAGGGTGTAAACAAATAAAAATACAAGTAAAGTGGAGGTATGGTAAATAAATAAAACGTCTTTTTATATTTACTCAAAAGGTATGGTAAATAAATAAAAATATAAATAAACTACACGCATGGTAAATAAATAAAACCTCTTTTTATATTTAGTCCATAACCCTCGTTCTATTTATGAAGGCTCAAGAAAGAGGTTTTATTTAAGTGAATCCTATGGCCAAATACCATATTTGTAAAAGAGGTATGGTAAATTAATAAAAATATAAATAAGCGAGAGGTATGGTAAACAAATAAAACATTTTTTATATTTACTCCATAAGTC
>APFE030338895.1:15570-44628 GCA_000404065.3 Pinus taeda
CACTATGTTATCGATATGTAATTTCGGTAATTTTGATTTCAAAAGATATTTTAAAGAAATGCAATGATTTCATTTGTGTATTCAATAAACACAAGATTTTATAATTGAGTAAAATATTCGCCATGCTGGTGAGAGATTCGCCAAAAAATTATATATACATATCATATTATTGATAAAATCGCCTTCCATTTTTCCTATATACCATGGAGATTCGCCCATTTATTATACATGTAAATTTAGGGGGGGTTCTTAAAAGTTTCCCTGGGTATAGTGTCATGGCCTTCTGTAATTGTAACAAATCAGTTGTATGCGACCTCTTCCTGGTCCCATTCCACCTTGAACTTGTCCGCGCCCCTGAAATCCAACGCGCGACATCCATGCATTTGGATCGAGGGCTCGCATTTATGTCTGCACTCTATATGCAGGGATTCGATCCATCATTAGCTCGTAACTTCTGCAGGTGTGCTCATCATGGCCTACTGACCTGCAGAAATTATAGAACAATTGTTGGGACGACTACGTCTACTTCTACAATAGGTGACAGTTATCTGTAGTGTGTTTTCCTCCTATCTAACAAATTGCACACCATAATACAGGCATTGCGCTTGGTCCTTGTTGTGCCTCTGGTCTTAATGGCATCGGCCCTCCTCCCACCAAGTAGTTCAGGAATACTGGATAGTGGTCCTTATCCTGCCTCTAGCCTTTACATTTTATGCACCATACTTCCTTACACACCTTTGGCTGAGTTGTCCTATCCTATTTCAAATTTTGCATTTCTAGACACAAATTTTGTAGTTATGCATGGGGTCTCGTGCAATCTTATTGAAATCTCCAAAGCTTCGACCTCGGTGGATAGCTTCTGTTGTGACAACGTCGTCCTTACATATGGTGTTAGTGACGCTAGAAACCATGTGTGGTGTTGTCCATCCGTCAAGGTCATGTTGACTTTGCGAATCATACTCTTCAGTCTCTGGTCTAAATCCAATGGGGTCTCGCCTGGAAGCATCGCGATTTCCTTAAACTCGATAATTGATTGTGTCTCTGATTTTGGCCTGCTAAATTCCCTATTCAGCGCGACCTTGATATCTGCAATCCCCGCTTTCGGATGGTCATTAGAATGATTAATGTACTATGTTAGTGTGTGATCCTGCAACACGCTTACCATCATTTCTTTCTTTATATTTTCATCCACAACTCCTTGTGCTTCCCATACGGCTTTCACCACAAACCAAAATTGGTATTGATCTTCGTCCCCTACTCCTTTGACTACTGGTAATTTTATCGCGCTCACCATATTGAATTGTGGTGGTGGCGGAGGTGGTGTGGGCGGAGATGGAGGTGAAGATGGTGAGGATGGTGGTGGTGGAGGTGGAGGTGGTATGCACGTAATTCGCTACCTTATCAGACTGATCACACTTCTCGGAGAGACTCTCGCGAGCTCTTCCTCACTTTCCCATCGAGGCGAAATCAAGGAGCTATTTTCTATCTCCGTGCTACCTTCGTTTCTATAGATCCTCCCACTTCGCGTAGCCCCAAACATCAGTTTATTCGCATAACTGCTTTTCACACAATAGCATCTTAATCCAAGTGTTCAAAGATTTAATGTACTTACCTCGCAGTTCTTTGAGGAAGCATCGTTCCGCCTCACTGTAGCTAACGGTCGTATCTACCACGAATTTGATGGTAAACCCTCCTATAATTCGATCGAGCCAATGGTCCACAGTGAGCAATCTTATCTTCTGATGCTTCTAGTCTGTGCACCAATTTCAGATTCCACACAATCGGTTTGTCGAACCTACACCTTCCTTGACTATATGCTATCTTCGCGATCCACTCATACAACTCAGAGGGAAAGGATGCAAAGAAAATTTCGTGGATTTCCATATATAAGTAGCGCTCCAACCCTTGTTCCTTTGATACTCACAGATTCCTGTTTTCCTGCGCCACGAACTCGTGAATTTTTCTGTCCAACCACTTTTCAATTTCTTTCTTTGTCAAATTCCAGTGACACGACATCAGACATCCCTTATGCAAATCCCGGTCCCGACAACAGAACCATTTGTTGGTTTAGTGGGGCTTGACCCAAGTTCAAAAGTGATTTAGCCAAACAAATCCCGGTACTATTGGCCCTTTCGGCAACAGTCCGCGGAGCGTAGACTAAGGTCTCACCCGAAGTAGTATGGGAGGGTGCTAGAACCAGGTTTCCACACCCTAGAGATGTCTGATGGTTTCAAGTGGTCTGCGGTTTGTCCCAGTGCGCATGTCGCTACGCGCCCTTATCCGTACCTCACAACCTGGGATGTTGCCTTCGCGTAGCCCTACTCGGGGTCCAATCAGTGTTATTACCCAAGTCCTTACTCACAACCCGATGTCAATTGATTAACTTAGCTTAATTGTTATACTTAACAATATTCACAATTCATACAAGTGCGCACAATAAATAAATAGTATAATTTCTAGTAACATCAAACATGTAATAACTTAGGACAGATACATAGAATTGGTAACATAACTTCTCTTTATTATTATCTTTCTTCGATTACAGACTCGACTCTACCCTGTGCACTCAGCTGCAGGGGTCTACGCACTCAGCCGTGAACTCTACTAGGCCTCTGCACGCTTAGGTGTAGAGCCTCTTCCTACTACTACAACCCAAGACACTTAGACTCTTGCTCTATGCTCGCTATCTATCAGATTTCATCCATTCATTTCTTTTTTTTACAACTTAGAGCCTCGCTTTATTTATACAATCCCATGGTCTGCGGACCATGGGTAGGCCGACACTACATTCAAAACTTAGGGCAGACAGCCCTATGACTCTATCATACAATTCGCGCCCCGTGCTCACAATTCGCGAAGTCTTTACAACAATATTACTCAAAACTTAGGCTTTGAGCCCCAAAACATGTTGTGGGAGGATTCCATGCCCAACAATTAGTTGTCTTATTTTTTGTATAAATAGGAATTCCTTATCCATTCAAAGGTGCGTTAAGTTTTGGAATGATAAGAATTGGCTATGCTTACTTGATGTTAGGAATATTATTGAATTTCACTTCAGTTAATACAATCCTTTGATATGGTTGTGCCTTCAGATGGGATCTCATGTTTTCCTAAACTTTCCACCTCTCGTACACTTCAGGAATGCCACCTGATGAGTATGAGTGTATTTTAATGTTTAATTCTACAAGATAAATTAGTTTCTTTTATGCTCATTTTCTGTAAGGTTTATTTCAATTCTTTTGATTAGATGCTCTATTTCCTACACACTGTCTTTACATTCTTTTATGCTCATTTCATTTATGTTCTTTTGTAGATCAAGCACTTGAGAAAATTAAAAAAACAAAAAAACAAAACAAAACAAAATCATTTATTTGATTACTCTTTAAGTTGCTTAGTCCCTGATTCATAGATAATAGATAGTTGTGGTTGGCTCTAATTTGATATGCACACACCAATAATCTCAATAGGCTTTAATTCTAAGTTATTTGCTTCTCGCTTTAGAATAGAGTTTTATTTATTTCCTAGAATATAGTCTTGTTGATTTATCTACACTACATTTACCTTTAATTTCAATAGATTAAATCTACTTCCAAGTCCAAAGCTTAGATTTGTTTTCAAATTCAATAAGTCATATTTATTTTCAAAGATTGATAGACAATATTCATTTCCAAGTCTAATAAAATAGGATGTATCTTTTTGTTCAATAGAATAGAATTTCAAAAGCTTTCATAGAATTAGAATAGCTGTGTCAATTCAACACATAACTTTTCAAGTTCTGAATTTAACGCTTCAATAGGTATAGTCTTTGAGAAAGAACATGTTTGTGTGCTTATTTAGATATTTTCGTTATTAAGTTCCATTTTAGTTTCAATCATTTCCATAAGTTAATTTCTGTTTTGATTAAGAGTTAATTCCTAGCATATATTGTGCAAGTGTACTTCATAAGTATACAAACCTGGATTGATAATTTAATACTAAGTAATTTAACTCATAATTAAATTACCCAACATTTTCAGCATTGTTGCTGGGAAGTATACACAGGCATTAGCTTTCAATTTATAATTTATTTTTATTTACACCTCTATTAAGGAGGAGCGGTAAGACGAGAGGTAAGAACTTGCACATCATGATTGCGGGGTTCTTCCTAACCAGATCTGTTGTAATTGCATCTCATTTTAGTTGCATTCATTTTTAAATGCATAGTTAAAATTCATGTTAAAAATAATTTAGGATGCATAAATTTCAACTGATTTTGGGTACTGTAAAAGCTCCATGTACTAATTTGTGTGCTAGACAAGGATATCATCGAGAAGAAGAATATCTAGAGGAAACTAATGAATCATGGACCATATTTGATGGAGAGTAACCATTATGATCTGAGATCGAGTAATTTCTACTGTTCCTATCATCATATCCTTTATACATCCAAGAGATCGACCATCCCATAGTAGAATATTTGAATGGCATGGAAGAACAAGACAAACATAATGATCTAGATGAGCAAGTGAACCAAGGGCATCATAGCTATATTGAACTTTAGTTCCAAACAATCATTAAGCTAGAGGATCATTCTCTTCTTGAACTATTCTTGACATCATCACAATCAAACTAGTTGGTCTCTCATATACCTTTATATATCAAAGCATATATTTCAAACCTGCATATTAGTTTACTTATCATATTGTTACACACATGGCTCCAATGGAAGTATTCCTATACTTGACAAAAACTTTTCTTTTTCAAAGTAGAGTAGGATAGAATAAAGAATAAAACCAAGCTTGGTGATGTTTTCAAGTTTTTTTTTTAAGCTTGTTTTCATTTATTTCATGGAAATTTTCATTTGGTGGTGCAATAAGAGCCACCTCATTCACTAACCATTGGCAGGAAGATCTACAAGAGAAGGGACATTTGTGAAGAAAGAGAACAAGTAGAGTTTCGGGAGCTAAAATTTGAGGTTTGAGATCATTCTTCTTATTTTGTTCTGCAAAATTCATATTTCAAATGAATAAAGAATTGATAAAATTCCAAAGTATGCTCTCTTTATGTGCCTTGTTGCAACCTAGATGATTAAAAAGGAAATTTGAATAAGTTAACTTTGAAATTTTGCGATAAAATTCATAGATCTGAAAATAAATGACTAAGAAATCTAAATTTACTATTCATTCTAAAAATTTACTTAAATTTTGATCTCAACCCTTCAATTAAATCTGTCTAAAAAATTTTGAAAATGATTTCATTTTCTTTATTAAAAAAAAAAAAAAAACAAACAAACAAAAAACAAAACAAAACTAATTAGAGTTTTCTCAAAAAATTTCTAAAATACATTCTTTATTTTTAAATAAAAATTAAAAATAAAACATAAAAACATTATATTATATATATATATATATATATATATATATAATATATAATATATTCACACATTAAAATGCATAAACAAAAAAAATACATAAAAATAGTTAAAATCCATATATAACTCTAACCACAAAACAAATCAAAACATGGAGAGACAAAAAAAAAAGAACCTTCTTAAATCCAAATTAAATAAACATTATAAAAACCCAAGACATGTTTAAAAAAAACTCATTGCACAAATAAAATGAATAAAGGACAAGAATAGTGTTGTCATTTTGAGAAATATTGTATGCAGTGCTGGTTAAAACATTGTCGTTGGTTACTCTCTTATCTGATTTGTAAATCCGGTTCGTTCTTAATCGAACCTGCAATAAAAATTACCCTGCACATTTCATGAAAAACTTATGAGTTTCAACACTATGGCAACTATTGTTTGTTTTATGAATTGATAAGTCTTCAAATATGGTTTTCTTGGGACTAGAACATGAATTCAAATTGAAATCAAATGTCCCGGTGGGATTTTAATGGCTTATGCATAATTGTATTGGTTATCTTGTTCAATATTTTTGGGCGGAGATCTTTGATCCCTCCACACGGTTGCTCTATTTTTATGTAGTGTTAAATGTTCAAAACTTAAATAACCTTTTTTCACTTCAAATCATAAGACACCCATTTGGCATAGTGATGATTGTTGGGATTACGTGTAGGAGGTCAAAAGTTCAATTCCAAAGGTTGAATAATGTTGTTTAAATAACTAATGTGGCAATGTATGATTGGCCCACGTGGCAGCTTACAATTGGTCCACATGATCACCCAGCTATCTGCCAACTAACCTTCCACGACATCTTGAGCAGTCACTACCACATCAATAGCCAGTGAACCTACCTAGTCACCACCACATCAGCTGCCACATCATCTTTTACTAGTCAACTACCATGTCAACTGCCATGTTAGCAGTTCATGTTAGCATCCAATTAGCAACTTTCCATATCACCTTACCTTATCCAATCAACATGTATAGTCTACATGTCTACCCTTGGTGCTTCCATGTGTCACTCTCAGCACAACCATGTGGCACTCTCTAGTGCTTTCCCGTGACACTCTCTGGTGCTAACACGTGGCACCCTACAAATTTTCAATCTCTCCCAAAAGCTTCATATTGGCATAACTTTCGCATACAACGTCTATTTGAGGATATTCAAGCATCATTGGAAATATATTGATGATCTACATCACATGATCATTTTCATCAACATTTGAGACAATAAACAAAATGATCAATTCTTTTTTGTTGTTGCAACAATTGGACTTGGAAAAATCATCAAATCATTAAAAACATGTTTCTAATATGAATTTTATTTACCTTGGGTTTTGAATCACGCAAATCAAATATCTAATGAAGAATTTATCAATGAAACATTGATGGGTAGTCCATGGTGCACCACTTCCCGATAGGTAAAATTGCCTTTCATTTTTATTATCTTCCTTGGAATTTTTTTAATAGCATTATTTGTTAATTTTTGCATATATATCATATGAAGAGAGATTGATCACCTCTCTCCCTCAATAATCTTACATTTTGTTGTAGATTAGTGTTAAGTTTTTGCAGGTTCCAAAATGAACAAGGATGATCAATCTATGCACAAGTGATTTTCAAAGATCAATTTATTTTTTAGAAAGAAAATGAAGAAGTCAAGTCCATGTTAGATCACATACCTCATGTCATTGCTAATCATTCATTTTCCTCCCTCTAAACTTATAGTCCATCCATGTTGAAATCCAAAATTTCATCTTCCTACTACCAGATCATGAGCTCAAAACCATTTTCCCTTTGCAAGTTTCATACTTTTCCGCCTCACTTACATTCATCCTTAACCCATGAATAAAGTCATTCAACTCACTTACAATGCTGATTTACCCCATCGTTCTCTTCATTTTTTCCAAATAAATCCTATTTGATTGTGCAAATTTTTCATCTATGGTCCTATAAATGATTATTTTATGCTCACGTTAGATGATGGGGGATTCATTAAGGCCTTCCTTCTAACAAGTCTTGACCCATCAACTTCAACACGTTATCTGGATTTAGGACAAGAGATATTTTAGTACCTTGAGGCTTGCATGCCTTAATGGCAAGTTCTCTCGCTAATAAATAATGGGAATACGTCAATATATTTTGTTTTCAAATCTTTTCGGTGACTTGATAATAACTCATTTATTAATACCTAGTAAGATGTACTTAGGCATCTTGACTCTCATTGACATTAATGGTGAGTAATCTCGTGTTGGATAATGACATTCGTTAATGATCGGTACTCCAACAATTTATTTTTATGTTCTACATCAACAAAGTTTATACACATAGATAAGAATTATGCCATGTTGTGGATATGAATTAAGATTGTGATTTCAGTAGCTTGTGGTAGTGTTCCAATAAATCAAAGATATAGTTTCACAGTTATATAGAAAATCAATGTACTTATAGATTAGGTGGATTCCTCTTACTTGATAATTACTTGTGAGATTTTGTTG
Organism: Pinus taeda; assembly: GCA_000404065.3. Taxonomy (NCBI): domain Eukaryota; kingdom Viridiplantae; phylum Streptophyta; class Pinopsida; order Pinales; family Pinaceae; genus Pinus; species Pinus taeda. The sequence continues at coordinate 23,458 of APFE030338895.1, forward strand.
GTGTTTATTACTTTATTACATATTCGTAATTAAGTAATTACCAACATATAAAGTGCATGAAGATCACAATAACACAAAGAACACAAGATATAGACTCATAGTCAAGGAAAAACCCCACAAGTGGGAAAAACCAAACAACTTCTCTACTTATAGAATCAGATCAAAGTGAGGCATCCAAGACATAAAGACCAAGACCAGGACCTCCACAAGCGCCAAGTCATCCCTCCTTCAGAACCTTTCTCAAACAAGTCAAATTACACAAAATAACAACTAGTCAAACTTCACCAAAACTAGTAAAACTCAGAATTTTAGCCTTGCAACTCTGATATGTCGTTTAAACCTGCAACTCCGGCCCTGTAGCTTGCAAAATAACCCCAGAAATATCGTATCTTTGGGGAGAAATAAGAAAAAATTCAAAATTTTCTTTCTTCCCTAGATTTCTCTCTCTTCCTTAGCCTTCACACTTCTTTTCTACCTTTCTTGCTCAGAAATCAAACTTGTGTGATTGATTGTGCAAATGAGGATGAATTATCTTCCTCTTATAGCCATCCATGTGGTCGAATTGGGCCTTTTCTAGACCTACTTTTCTTAGCAGGGCCGACTTGGTCTTGTAGTTCAAAATGACCCTTTTAAACTCATAAATGATATTTTCATTTTGATACAAAATCGTCCAAATGGGTGTTTGACAAATGATAATTTTTCTTCTTGACTTAATAAACCCTAGAAACATAATAATAATAATAATATTTTTTTCTTCTTTTTGCTTTTAATATATATATATATATATATATATATATACCGACCTAGTTACATTTTCCAACAAGTTCAATAGCAATAACATTAGTTCCAGTAATAAGAAGGCACAAAGATTTTAATTTCACATTTCATCCTTTATTCATACAACCAAGAGATGAAGAAGCGAATAAGATTATTTCACTTCACATTCCATGATCCTGAAGTAACATCCAAGATCTTACAAATGCATAGCTTATTGAATTTTCAGGTAGGTGAAGGTCTGTTGTTTTCTAATCTTTAACCATTAATTCCTTGAATGCTAAAAGACATGTATTTGAAAAATTTCTCATGTGACATTGCTTTTCCCCATTTTCCAAAGATAGAAAACACCTTTAGTTGGGGAGTGGGGGTATTCATTACCATTTTTAATTCCATATTCCATCACCTCATATATTGTTGACCAACATGTTTCTCCTAACTGATTGATGATGTTCTTTGGTTTAAAGATGGATATGTTTTGAAAAGATTCAATTATGAGCAAAGACCAACATAAATGTATATGAATGGGTTTCAAGTATTCTTTGTTACAACAGCAAGAAGAGTAATAAAAAAGAAAATTTTGCCACACAAGAACCAACACTTGAAATACTTATGGTTTTCGTATAATAACCAACCATAAGCATTGTCACTTAGATATATTTCAGAAAAATAACACTGTCTACAATAGCAAGCTCTTGAGAAAAAAATTGAAGAAAACTTTGCAACTCTTAAAGAGTATCTCAAAGTCACAAATGACTTAATCATCCACTCCACAAAAGGCTACACAGAAGGGAACAAAAGGATAGCCCATGACAATCAATGCAAAGTTGCATGAGAACATGCAACATCTTTAGTTGGGGGGAAATGTTGGGCCTCCAAAATATCATCCTTTTCACCCCCTTTTCTTTCACTTCGCTTCAGTATTTACCATATTACATAGCTTGATCACCTTACACTAAGACCATTTTCATGATCATATATGGATTTATACTTTCTATTTTCCAAAATATTTATTGTAGTATTTTGAGTGAATTTATGGTTAAATATCATAAAAATAACATGTATTCATTTATATCTAAAAGTTGGATGAGTTTTGTGATGTTTGTAGGCATATTTGAATATTTCAGCAAAGTCATATTTGGCCTCTAAGTCTCAAATTCGATTTTCCTTTCCAAACTCTTGAAGATTTGAGGAAGATTTGAGACCATTGATCAAGCACATTCCACGTAGAAGAATCATGGGAGTTTTCATAAGTGTCTCCTATCAAATATTTAGAGATTTGTGATAGTATATGAAGAGATGTTACTTGCTAGATGTTAACACATGGTTGTAACCACATCAGATATTTTTGGATCTACGAGAGATATGTGGATCTAGGAGATAATTTTGGAACTACATTTATTAATTAGTTATTTTAGTTTTTGTAGAAATATCAGTGCCTTCTCCATTTGAAGGTGTGTTAAGTTTTGGAATGTTAAGGATTGGTTATAATGATTATACGTGATGTTATGCATACTATTGAAGTTAATTTCAATTAATATAATTCTTTGATATGGTTGTGCCTTCATGATATTTGGTGTTTGATCAATAGTTTCGTGAACTTTCCACCTCTCATGCACTTCAGGAAGGCCACCTCATAAGTAAGAATGTATTTTAATGTTTCATTTATGAAAGATGGACTAGTTTCTTTTATGTTTATTTTATATCAAGTTTATTTCAAGCCTTTTGATTAGATGTTATGTTTCCTACACACTGTATTTTACATTCTTTTATGCTCATTTCATTTATGTTCTTTTATAGATCAAACACTTGAGAAAAATTGAAAATAACAAAAAACATTTTTTTATTGATCTTTAAGTTTCTTAGTCTTAGATTCATAGATAATTAATAGTTGTGATTGGCTCTATTTTGGTATGTACACATCAACAATCTCCATAGGATTTAATTCCAAGTTAATTTATTCTCGCTTTAGGATAGAGGTTTATTGCTTTCCTAGAATAGAGTCTTCTTGATTTCTATAGAGTAGATTTGATTTTAAGTTCAATGGATTAAATCTACTTCCAAGGCTAATAGATTAGATTTGTTTTCAAATTCAATAGATTATATTTATTTTCAAAGTTCGATAAACAAGATTCATTTCCAATTCCAATAGAATAGGATCTATCTTTGTGTTCAATAGAATAGAATTTCAAAAGCTTTCATAGAATTAGAATAATTTGTCTCAATTCAACGCATTAATTTTCAAGTTATGAATTTAATACTTCTATAGGTATAGTATTTGAAAAAGAAAATGTGTGTGTGCTTATTTAGCTATTTTCATTAATAGGTTTGATTCCAGTCTTTCAATCATTTCCATAGGTTAATTTCCATTTTCATTGAGAGTTGATTCCTAGCATATATTTTGCAAGTGTAACTCACAAGTATACAAAACTAGATTAATAATTTAATGCTAAGTAATTTAACTCACAATTAAATTACCCAACACCTATTTTCATCCATTGATTAGGTGATCAAATTTTTGCTCAAAAGTTAAAGTGTTGAAACTAGTGTCAATTCGAAGTGATCATCGTTATGAATCTAACGACGTTCATTTCACCTCAATCTGATACCGTATGGTCAAGTTATCGCGTGTTGATATTTTGGCCCAACAACTAAAAATTTGAGCAGGACTGTTGACTCGACAGTCTGTACGCTGACTGGGAAGGTTGACTGTGTATTTCAGGCCAATCGTAGGATGACAAGTGGCCTCATCAGATTGGTTCATGGTCTAATTTTTTTATTGGTTGATGGTTCGATTTGTTGGACCAATTGTTGGGTGTCACGTGGCCCAATCATAGGTTGCCACGTGGCACAATGGGACTGACCAAAATTTTGTTAAGGGTTGAATTGGCCTCCATAGGGTTCAAACACAAGACCTCTTGGAAAACAACACAATGCTCTACCAACACACTGCCGATGGGACTTAACCACTATGCTCGACAAGCGTTATTTAAAATTTTGGTGTTTTCCATTGGGGAATGGGGCTTGGACTAAGCCCTTGGCCCTCAATTACCTTACACCCACAAGAGAGAAGGTGAAAGGGAATCAAAGGCTCGGGCTTAGCCCCAACCCAAGGTTCTGGAACTTATCATATAGTCGAAGGTGCGAAGGGAATGAGATAACGGAAGGGGGCTAACCCTTAAGCCAAGCCTAGGTCATGTGGCGATTAATAGAACCATGGGTGCAAAAGGAGGAGCCAAGAGGAACTAAGTGAGCAGGCTAGCCCAGGTCCTACAAACCATGCACATGACCTCGATGCCAACATTTAAGGGCCTGGTGAGAAGGGCAGGCAGTTAGTCTGGCCCTTGATCCCATGGCACCAATGTGACCACCCGCCCGTGTTTTAAGGGTTAGGCCAGTGGGGCCAGGTGTTAAGGCCCATACCACATTTTATGTGCCAATGTGACCCTATTTTTTAGACTTAAGGGTTATTAGAAAAATTAAAAGTCCAACAAGTTACACCGGTGGAGGACGAATTTGTCGCTCGGTTAGGAAAAAAACAGGGCCGATTTGTAGGACAATTAGATTGTTGGTCTGATTTGTAGGACAATTAATAGTAAAACTCATATGAGAGCTTGGGGAGCCATATATTTCTCCCTTTTTGGCCAAATTGAGCTCAGTTAATAGTCTACTTAGGGGTTTTTGGATGTTATGGATCCATTAGTGACCTCTAATTTCTGATTTGAGGACATCTAAATAGTTGTTTTTCATGTTTGAGATTAAGGGTGTATGAATAAATTAGGGTTTGGAAGTAGTTCAGAAAGGTGTTTAAGAATGGAGAAGGCCTTGTAGGGGTTTTATCACCTTCAGAAGTCTACTACAGTAATTGTTATGTCATGTCTCTTCTCAAACACATGTGTAACAGGGTGCTGCTACACAATTTTGCACAATTTTGGCTGAAGAAGAGAACCCATCATTTTTGACTTAGGGACTTAGGAGGCAATTTGACTTAATTTGGTTGCTAGTGGAATGTGGGCGGAACCCACATGGGAATTCGAATTGGCCCATTCGAATAGCTTGGAGGGAAAGTCGAATAGGTGGATGGAGGGGACCACTTGAGGCAAGGGAGGCCAAAGGAGTTATAAGGAGGGAGTAGCTCTCATTCAGGGATTCATTCATACATCTTGCAAACCAAATCACTTGAGTCAACCGACTGTTTAGCCACAAATCTCTCAAGCGGGAGATTCAACATATAATTCAGGGGACCATCCATGCCCTCTCTAGAGAGGTAGTTCTACAAGGATTTCAGGAGTTCCGGGGCAGTGACATAGCACCACCAACCAGCGCAGAGTAGGGAGTGTGTATTTCTGGGCAGCCAAAGAATACACAGAGGGAGATGGAGCCCAGCAGAGATCAGATTGTTTGTCTGAGAGTTAGAGAGATGAGATAGCAGCAATATACTAGCATTCTTGCTGAGTTTTATAGCCAGCAGAGCCAACATTCTAGTAGTTTGAATTGTTGGGCTAGGGGATAGCGCAGAGGCCACTCAACAGTTTTTCTTGGAGTTAGGAGCAAGTGTCTTATGCCAAGAGCTCACCCGGGAAGTCAGGGATTGGATAGAAATGGTTAATCAAGCACTTTGGTGGCATTTCCGGGAGGATTTACAGGCATTTTCTAGCAGGCCAAGTTTTGCAGTTGCAATTGAGATTGGGCTCCAAGGGGGTCGAATTTCAGAAGTCTAAACCAACCAAAATCATTTCTGGTTTTTTTTGGGTTTTTGACAAGGATCCAAAATAAAAAGTTTCATAATTTTCTGAGCAACATAAGTGGGGTTGTAAGTCATATCTTTGCAACAGACAGTGTAGAATCGCTAGGGATTGAATAATGCCTTTGGGGATTGATTTTGGGAAGTCCAAATCAGGTCAAACCATTTCTGGGTTTTTATGGGTTTTGGCCAAGGAGTTTGTGGCTGAAGTTTCATCATTTTATGAGCACCATAGGAGGAGTTTCTTACAGTCCTTTCGAGGGAGCAATGAAGTTTTCTAAGCAGCGCAGAGCATTAGACGAGCAATTATTTCCAGTATTTGAGATCATTGTATTATCACCTAGGTTCTGTCACACTTGCCATTGAGGCAAGCCCAAGTACATTCCTCCATACTATTGTAATTGCTCCATTTATTAATAAAATGGCTTAGTTGGTTCTTAATTCTAGAGTTTTTATGAGCATTGCTGATTGTTTAAAACTTTTGTGTTGTAAATCATTTTTGCTTTGCATATCACTATTTATTTAAGTTTGGAACATTATAGTGGTATCATAGCATGATCTTGGCCCATCTGTGGGAAATTAGCGAGAATATCATGGAAGCTTTGGGTATGAGTGCACAATGACGAGTCAAAACCGGAGACAAACCCATGGCTCAAGGGAAATCCAGTATGCAGAAATTCTAGAGTATAATTCATTGGGACGATGAAAGGTTGGCCCAGTTGAGGAAGGTGACAAACCAAACCCATCATCACCCTTACAACAAAGACGTTAGAGGTGACCAGGTCGTGGGGGTGCATCCATCTACATCGTGTGGGGAAAGTCGACCAGATCAGGGCACCAAATCTCTTGAAAAGGCGCAGACAAGACAGAGATGGTTAAAGGGTGAGACCAGGGGATGCTTTTGCTAGTGGAGACCTGGATTTAGATATTGGGATCCTGAGGAGGAGGTTGAGCATGATGCTGAGATATCACAGGATGGTGAGGAGCACATCGATATACCCGGTGTGGCGAAGGAGTCACCTTTATTAGAGACCTATTTGATAGCCCCAGTTGACACCCTAGTGGAGAGGATAGAGCCTACTCTCATAGAGCCATTTGTTGAAGGGGTGCAATCCCTAGACAAGACGCCAACAATCGTTGAGGTATCTGGATTCGTGACCAAGTTTACAAATGACAGATGCCCACAACATTTCCATCAGTTTCAAGCCAACCTTATAGCATTAAAAAGGAAGGTCACATTAGTGTGAGAGGTGATTCTACAACAGAACAAGAAGTTGAAGGGCATGAAAGCAGTTTGTGCCGAGTCCACAACCAAATTGACTCACGTTGGGGAGCAGTTGAATTCCCTATTGGTGCAACTAGAGTGCACATTGGAGCATGAGAGCAGCGCTCTTCGGGCATACATAGACGGGGTTGGTAGCACTATTAGGTTACCTTGGACCATTGGACAGAGGAAGACAGAGCTACCTAGTCAGATTGTATGTATTGACCAAGATAACTAGATGAGACGACTTGAGTTGCACAAGGTACAACACCCGCATGCTGGGGTTGTTCTATGTTCTGGAGTTTGTGCATTCGATCCCTCTCTTGGGTTTGGGAGGCGAGAGATTTTGAGTTGGTACCCAGAGGAGTGGACTATGGAGATGGTAGTGGACCCAGGTGGATCTTAGCAGGAGTTTCCAGGCACTAGGGATGCTAGAAGCCATGACTGACATTGGGATCCAGGAGGGACTACCTATCATTTCCCATGTATTCCAGTTGACTACAACCGGGATGGTGAAGTTGACCTAGCAATTGAGCATGCACATTCACTAGGTGAGTCTCGGTCAGCGCCTGTGGCCAACAAATTTATGGACATACTCTTTTGGTTTTCTTGGTGTGGAATTTGTACACAAGATCACTGGGTGATTAACATACTCTAGCAGGAGTTTGTTGGAGGTGGTGGCATTGGCAGGCCACCACATGGTGCCTTGCATGGATCTGGGGGCTCTTCACTTTTGTGCAGGGCATAGAGGATGCAGAGGAGTGGAGCAGTGGTGGCATCACTGCTGACACATAGGGAGAGTCGCTTCTTGAACCCATTAAGGGAGATTTGGAGGGAAGATCCATTCATCGACGGGAATAATGATGTGATGGTGGAGGTGATGATATTGATCGGATGTGGCCTGACACGTAGAGACATAGCTCTAGGCCATCATATCCAGGGATGTGTGGGAGCATCTAGCATTGAGCAGTGGTCTATAGGTGGGCATGGAGATGCATAGTGGTGTGTTGTAGTGTGTTGGATTGGTTGCGGAGTGGGAGTGCCTCACATCGTAGTGAGTACATGTAGGGAGTGACAAGTGCAGTGACATAGGTAGGAAGAATGATGATACAGGATAGCATAGCTACAGTCGAGGGTATCCAACAGTGTACAGGGGTAGGTTGCGGTGTACAATGGCATGTCTAGGAGTACTTGAATGATCGGTGGTATGCAGAGGCGTATGCTGCTACACAATGAGGTCTTGGAGTGTTGCCTCCTGGGACACCCATGGAAGGAGATACCAAGGATACCTTTGGGTGTAGTTCACCCAAGAGAGATGGGGACATAGCTGAGCGATACTTGACAGTATCTGGGGGGACTCACACTCCTGACACTCTTCTATGTCACTTACAAGAACGAACGATCTAATTGTTGTCCATTGACACTCTAGGCACGAGCTGCACTGGACGGGTAGCTCACCCAAGATATTTGGATGACACTTAGTGCGATAGAGGGGAGACTTCTCAGCAGGGGCATCGTGTTAGTGTGCGAGTTGACAGCCACAGGTTGAGGGATGAGGTGATCACAGATAGGGGTGGCATATCATTCATCACTGATCCTATGCGTAGGGAGTTGGTCACAAGGGAGACATGTTTAACTCTTTCCACAGGGCATGTCTGGACCATGCATGAGCAGAGGATACCGTGTACGATTGAGATAGTTGTCCAGTATGTATCTGGGTTCCTGACATTGTATCAACACATTCTCCAGGGGCTGGTAGCCAAACTATATACATTGATTTGATTGTGCGTATCAGACACCCATCTATTGGTTGAATTCTAGGGTAGCTATTTGGCACACGTGGTTTCCAGTGGTCATCAGTACTACACAGTGGTAGGCACTAGAGAGTTTAGCATACCTTATATTAGTTCATGATGTATGGAGCTTATATATGATTGGCATGCAGGGACTAGAGATGAGGGCCAAAGGGATTCCATCGGTTGTTAGGGTTATGCTGCAGTAGGTCTACCTATGGGATGAAGGGATTGAGTTTATCGATAGATCACTCGTGATGAGCAGATTCGTCGCACAGAGTGATATAGTTTGCTCTTGGGATGACACATGGGGGTTCACAGAGGGTTTCATCATATGGGGAGGTAGAAATTCTCTATTGTTGCACAGGTTCAGAGTTAGATTTGGATGGGTAGGCCTTGGTGCCATGGAGATGCCCAGGCAGGTTGTGTCTCGCCTCTTTCAGTATTCCACCATCGAGTTCCAGGAGAGGAGGATACTGTTTGCACACGATGGGGAGTATGAGATAGTCAGAGTAGCGCAATGTCAGCATGGTGGCACCACTCTGGGACTAGCAGGGAACTGGGGCATCACAAATACTCACAACTCAAGAACCTTTAAGGATGTGTCGGCTATTGCAGGGGGATATCAAACAAATCTTCCATTTGGATTTAGAGAGTCACTGATGGAGTAAGGGACTTCTGGTACCTGCATCGGGTAGGATACTGAGTGGAGTGAGGGGAGCTTCATGTTGGACAGGATGGCCTAGGATCCTGGTATTGAAGGATTCTTTCATATCAGGACAGTGCTGAGGTCAGGGACGATTCAGTGGCAGGTTTTGGACCCTGCACATGTTGCAATGATAGTGGGGAGCAACAATTAGAGAGGATGCTCGTTCGGGCATTGCTTAAGGACAAGCAATTTTTGGAGCATTGGGAGAACTTGCCAGATGAGGATGCCACTTGGGAGGGTGAGCACATATTGGAGCACCCAACTTTGAGGTTTCTTGAGAATGAGCAACATTTGGAAGGGGAGGATTGTCATTCCCCTTCTCAAACACATTTGCAATAGGGTGTTGCTACACAATTTTGCACAATTTTGGCTAAGGAAGAGAACCCATCATTTTCGACTTAGGGACTTAGGAGGCAATTCGACTTAATTTGGTTGCTAGTGGAATGTAAGGTCCACCCATATGGGAATTCAAATTGGCCCATTTGAATAGCTTGGAGGGAAAGTTGAATAGGTGAATGGAGGGCCCCACATGAGGCAAGCGAGGCCCAAGGAGTTATAAGGAGGGAGCAACTCTCATTTTTGGATTCATTCATACATCCTGCAAACAAAATCACTTGATTGCTCACTCTGATGTTTAGCTGAGTCAAATGACTATTTAGCCACGAATATCTGAAGCGAGAGATTCAACATCTACTTCAGGGGACCATCCGTGCCCGCCCTAGAGAGGCATTTCTACAAGGATTTCAGGAGTTCTGGGGTAGTGACATAGCACCACCAACCAATGTAGAGTAGGGAGTGCATATTTCTAGGCAACCAAAGAATACACAGAGGAAGATAGAGGCCATAAGAGATCAAATTATTTGCTGGAGAGTTAGATAGTTGAGATAGCAACAATAGACCAACATTCTTGTTGAGTTTTACAGCCAACAGAGCTAGCATTCTAGTTGTTCGAATTGTTGGGCTAGGGGACAGCGCAAAGGCCACTCAACAATTTTTCTTGGAGCTTAGGAGCATGTTTCTTAGGCCAAGAGCTCACCTGAAAAGTCAAGGATTGGATAGAAAGGGTGAGACCATCACTTTTGGGGAATTTCCAGGAGGATTTACAAGCAGTTTCCAACAAGCCGAGTTTTGCAGTTGGAACTGAGGTTTGGCTCCGAGGGGGTCAAATTTCAGAAGTCTAAACCAACCAAAATCCTTTCTTTGTTTTTTTGGGTTTTTGACAAGGATCCCAAATTTAAAGTTTCATCATTTTCTGAGCACCGGAGGTGGAATTTTAAGCCTTATCTTTGCAGCAAACAGTGTAGAATTGTTGGGGATTGAATAATGCATTTGGAGATCAATTTTGGGAAGTCCAAATCGGGCCAAAATATTTCTGGGTTTTTGTGGATTTTGGCCAAGGAGTTTGTGGCTGAAGTTTCATCATTTTCTAAGCACCAGAGGATGAGTTTCTTGTAGTCCCTTTCCAATTAGCAATGAAGTTTTCTGGGAAGCGTAGAGCATTAGAGGAGTAGTCATTTCTAGCATTTGAGATCATTGTATTATCACCTGGGTTCTGTCATGCTTTCCATTGAGGCAATTCTAAGTGCTTTCCTCCATACTGTCGTACTTGCTCCATTGATTAATAAAATGGCTCAACTGGTTCTTAATTATAGAGTTTTTATGAGCATTTGCTGATTGTTTAAAAATTTTGTGCTGCAAATCATTTTTGCATTTATTTAAGTTTGGAACATTATATGTTACTTGCAGGGTTCAGATCAGGTTTAATTTTCTCATTATGTTATGTTAAGGGAAGTTTTGTTTATGTGCTTCAATGTGGAATTTAAGTGCTCACATGCTCATTTCAGTTGGAGTTGGAATCTTTGTAGGAGATGCCTTGTGTTGTTGTTGTATGCGAGAGTTCTTTATAGGAGAACATTACCTTGTAAGGGTAATAACCACATGTTTCCATCAACAAACATGTATGGAGTTCCTTTTTTCTACATAATATAAGCGTGGTCTAGCTATGTTGGCAGACCCGAAGATGTAGACCAGGAGGGGTGAACTCCATCAACAAATATTTTGTTATGCTCTTTATTATGCATGTATGAGTTATGTGCTATTATGTTTCTTATGTCAGGTTTATATGTGAAGACTGGCTCATGACTTGAAGAGACATTAGGAAAATGTGTTTTGTGGCAAGACCCATTTTACCTTGCAAAGCATCAAAATAGTCCTATTTTTATTTTGTTTGATTGTGGAGAAGAGGAAAAAGACACCTACTCCATTTTTAGATTAGGTTGGTATCAGAGCACCAGTTGATGAAGTGGCAAGAATGGGTAGCAAAAAGAGTCTCCAAGAGCTAGAGGAGCGGAATTTGGCTCTTCGTATTGAGAAAATAGAGTTGAGAAGGATGCTAGAGATGGATGAATAGGAGAAGAGGCACATGTGACTTCAGTTGCAGCATGTGTTAGAAGAATAAGTTGTTGAAAGTTCTACTCATGTGCCAGCAAGAGAAACCTTTAGAATGAAACCAGTATCTGGTCATGGTTCAAACAATGGTTGTGGACCATATGAGGAAGATAATGCATGTGCATTTTACAAGCGTCTTCAAGAATAACACCATATGTCAGTTGATAAGAGTGGGTGGCTAGAGTCATTTGTGATATCATTATTGTCATCATCAGAAACTGAAAATATGAATGGCAAGTTTAAGAAGGTAATTAGCATTTCAAGTATAATTCCTTCTGCTTATGTGCATAACACCTCTTTTGCAGTGTTTGAGAAACATACCAAAGGCATAGATATGAAGTTGATTTCAAAGATGGGTTATGAAGGTGGAGGCCTCAGCATAAATGGCCAAGGTATTACCAATCCAATCATGGTTGAGGAGAGACCGAAGTATCATGGATTGGGATATGGTCGAAGGGAATTTGGAGAATGCTCTAAATGACTTGAGGTACATCAACCATCTAAGGATGAGATGTCACCACCCTATGATAATGTTCATTTCTCTCCCAAGCGAGATGAATGCTTGAAGGGACCTTGCAAGGAATCGTTGATTCCACTCCATCAAAGTTGCAGCCCTAGAGATAGGTATAATTCTCATGGGTGTTTTCCAATGCGTGGTAATTTTAAATACTTGTGGAATAAGTACCCTTGTACTTTTTGTGATGCATTTGACCATTGCCTGGTTATATGTGAGCAATGTATGATAATGGTTAAAAGAATGGATCAAATTCTAGGCATAAAGCATAATGATTCTCCTTCGCATGAGAAAACTTCTATGTCGGAAAATAAGAGAAAGTTCCTTTGTACCCATTGCAAGATGCATGGGCATGGTGTTGAACGATGTTGGAAGTTACATCCAACGCTCCATTCAAATAAATTAAAAGAGATTGTGCAACATAATGCAAAGGAAGCAAGAGGTGGCAAAGATGACTCGCAACAATCCTAACCAACCTTCAAGGCAAAGCTGATGCAAAAAGAGAATCCATAGGCTTAAGAGAGGCAAAGTTTGGGTAGACTTATTGTAAAGTTGCTTTATAAATTTTGTAATTACTTGTTGTTGTTTACCTGTTTAGGTACTTTTGTAAAGTGAACAATCATTGTCACTAAGTTCAACAAGTATTTGTTTTTCATTGATGTATGTATTGGCTAGTTTACAAGTCCACACGTTCAAGGACTTTTTGTGAATGTACAACATTGCCGTTCAAAGTTGTCTACAAGTTTGTCGTGTGTTCGTTGATAGAAGTATTCGATATGAAACTTGTGTGAATAGAATCTTTATTTTCAAGATTGTACAATATGACTATCTTTTATAGGCAATGCAAATTATATCAATGAAAATTTTGCAGCAGTGTAATTTTTATGTACAAGCCCAGTTTGAAGACGTTAAAGCAAGTTTATGTTGCTTTTGAATTCCAAGATGGATTCAAGTTTGTCTTCAATGGTTTAACTTCAAGATGAAGTGTTTTTAGTCGTGCAAAGATGATAATAAAGAGAATATTCATATTCCACTCATCAATATTTTGTTCCTGCATCAACGATAAGAATGTTGGCTCAATTCTTAACGAGACAGTAGGTCTTCACAAAGAAGATAGGGAAAGTGCATGATTCCCCACACGCACTTGTAAAGCATTTCGCTCCTCACTCTGGTTTGGCCTTCATGCTTTAGGGGGGCATCTATTACATAGAATTTTGTCACTACCCCTGTACTCCCCATCCATGATCCTGGAGGACCTCTACAATGTACCCGACATGCTTTCCTATCATGAAGAAACTCCCATTGTATCCCTCTTCATGAGAAGAACAATTCCCTTTTGCATCATTTCCCAAAAATCTTCTGTTTATCCCAGTTTACAAGACCGATGCTACTGACCTATGTCCTCCTCGCACCGATATGCAGGGTTTACAACTATCTCTAGCATTGATCAGATTGATTGAGCCCTTTCTCAGTTGCGACGTTTATCTTTTGGAAAGTTTTTTAAATATGGAGCCAAAGCTTCCAGCTCTAGAAGCTTCATAACGGAAGTCTGGTAAATGGTTAGGCCGGATCGAGTCGAAGAGATCAATTTAGGTTCCTTTTCCCTATTAGGATGGAACTAATCCAAGAGATAAGGAGTTATCCCATGTGAAGATGAACCATCTCCCCTCCATCCCAACTATATAAACCTCTCTTTCTACCAAGCAAAAGCTAGTTGATAGCTTTTAGTCCTAATTCAGTTCTGGATGAAGTTTTGATTTTGGAGTAGTCAACAAGCTACCCATAGTTTGTAGCTTTCTAGTTTGTGTTTAAGGGAGAATTGTGAGTTTGGTTTGGTGTGAAGACTAAATGGAAGAGCCTTGAGACTACCATTGTTGAGGCTATCCATGAGATGCTATCAGAAGTGTGTGAGAACCCGGATATGTCGGAGGAGAACAACAACGCAAGACATTGGTTGTAATCTCTTCTTGAACTAATATAGATGCAACTATCGATTGATTTCCTACATGAAATGTCATCTCACATATTTATGGCTTAATGTTTCTTGACCTGTTAAGTAGGCTAAATACAATATTGTATGTTATTATGTTTGTTGTTTGCTTGTTTTAGGTGTGCGAAGGAAGGAAACAAAAGATAGCTGGAGCGAGGAAGCAGAATCATCACCAAGTGGAATAAAATTATAAGAGGTAGGCCCTCTTAATTTATTCTAGGCTAAGGAAATCTTCTATATATTGTCTATTTGTGACTACACCCGCTCTCTTAGGCTAGAGGAAATGTTTGTGTCTATACTTAGAATTTACCTGCATCATAGAGACTCCCTTGGTTGACATATTTCCAACACTGTCAAAAAAATGGCACTAGAAGGAGGGCCATATGACAAGTTGAGCCCTTTAAGTCTATTTTGAATCTCTTATCGTAAATGGATCATCCTCAAATCATACTCACGGGGTATTTTTCTAACCTATCGCCTGGTGAACTTTCAATCTCCGATTAGCCTCTCTATGGCTTGTCTCAAATCAAGTTTGATGGTGAGGCTGATACGTCCTTTTCCGAACATGCATCTTTTTTTCTTAAGTTTTGTGCATATTATGAAATTGATTATGAATATGTGACTTGTATTGTTCAATGCCTCACCCTTCAAGATCTAGTTAGCCGATGGTGTCATATTCTACCACCTACTTCCATTCATTCTCTTAACCATCTCATCAAGGAGCTTCATTTAATATTTGATAAGTATGATTACCAAGATGTTTATAAAAGAATCAAGCAACTTAGAATGGAGCCTGATGAATTAGTTGAGGACTTCTCTAATCGATTCCTTCACCTTCGTTACAAATTTCCTTAAGAATATATGGATTTCAATTTATTGAAACAAAAGTTTGAGCATTTGGTTCATATCTATTTGCACAATGAATCCAAACCAACTGATGTCTCTTCTTCTCGGATTCCTATAAATCAAGGGACACCCCTAACCCCTAATTTTATAGGAGGAATTGACTACTCCTTTTGTTCCTTTCCTCCTCCTTTTCCCATTCCAATGAGGGTGCCTCCATACGATGATAGTAAAGTTGAGAAATCTACACATCAAATTCCTAACCATATTCTCATCCTCCTTCCACTTTTCATTATTCAAATCCAATAGAGGAAATCCCAGAATGGCTCATAAAACCTATGGTGAAAGCCAATTTTTCTATTCGTCAAGATGGTATTAACATTCACAACTCTAGTATTGAATCTGATTTGGTTTTCTGTCATCCTCTATCATCTACATGCCATGACCCTTTGTACCATGATCCGTTTGATCAATATGCCCCATCAACTAGTTTTTCACACTCTCCTAATTTTCAAGTTGCTGGTCCAAATTGTGATCAAGTTCAAGGTAGTCACATTACACAAGTAGAAGAGTACGAAGGCAAAAATCCTTTCATTCTTTCTTCTCTTTTTCAAAATCCTCCGTGTCAAGATGATGCTCTTACATTATTGGATGATTTTCAATCTCAGTAGTCTTGGGAAAAAATCATTCTGACGATGATGATTCTGTTAATGTACGTGATGACGAATTACCAAGTGCACCAATTAATTTTTTGGTTCCTCCAAAAGATGTTGATTTGAAGAATTAGATCTCAGACCTGACCCAACAGAATAAAATGTTCTTATCAAAACTTCCTCTTCATCACAATATCCCTTGTGCTCACCTATTTGTGATGAATATATATGTGTTGAAGATACTCCATGCTCTTCCTACATTGGATGAGATCACTTCTCAATTGACACAAGGTATTGGGTTGTCCACGATGAAAGCTAAAATAATCAGATCATTTAGTATCCTTTCCATCCCATATCATCTCTTGTTTTTCATGAAGACACTCTTTAAATCAGCTTGCTCATGAAATTTCTCTGATTCATACATCTCTAGACTTACGATTAGAAGAATCATTTGACTAGAGTAATCTGGTTGTCAAAGTCGTAAAATCTGATCAAATCAGTGAGAGAGATGTTTTCCATTTGGTTGATAGTGATATCATTAAAATAAGTGAAAGAAAATGTCCTCACACCATGCATGATCTGGTTCAATCTTCAAAATGAGATTTTATAATCCTTGAAAGTTTTGGGACTTGTCAGGGAGTCGAGGCACTTCAACTTCTGTTGATGGTTATGTTAGGATCTCACAACATCTGTTAAGATCCCTGAACTGAGTCAGCCTGTTTTTCTCGCAAAATTCTTCTTTCTGCATGGTTTCACTCAATTTAAATTCCTTCTTGAAATATATTTAGCTTTGCGGATATAATATTTTAAAGTTTCAAGATTTGGTTTCTGATTGGATTCAAGTTCCTATTTCAGTTACTTCATCTCCATGAAAAAATATTGCTCTTAACCCAGGTTTGGAGAGCATTTCCCTCACAAAAGCATGGAATTGTGAAGTTTATTATTCTAAATATTTTTGGCCAAGGAAGTCATGTTTGTCACATTATTTTGAAAACAATCAGCTCATGATCCTTCTTGTGAATATTCTAATGCTAATATTTTTCATCACACATGAAATCCTCTTGAGCGCTAGTGAATGCATGGATTATCTGATAAATTAAATTATTATCACTTGTTTTACCCTGATTGGATTTATGTGTTTGCTATACTACCATTCCTTTTTACTTGTTTCGATGATTACGATGCTAGTGTAATGTGTAACTAGTTACAAGAAAATGGTTTGCTACACTCATCATGTGAGGAAGACGATTCTATTATGAAGAGCATTTGCGAATTGTTCAAGTTGATTTATCTTTGGTAATTACAAACTAGGAATCTGATGCTTTAATCAACCCATCTGATCATGATTTTGTCCTTGACGACTGTTGTTCAACTTACTATTTTCCCATAAGCACATCCAATGATAATTGTTTTGCACCCTTTGATCTTTATGGTTTAACATCTCACTATCCGAGTACCTATCAAGAAGTTGAGGCACTTCCGCACTCACTCATGGTTATGTCAAATTCTCACTATCTTGACATGTCTGTTGAATATGATCATTTCCCTCGCAAGATTCTCATCGTAATCTCGTGCCTCTAATTAAAAAAACATATTTTCAAAGATTTTGAGGTTTTCAAGAGGATTGTCACGAATTTTATGATCCAATCGTTGAATGGTTGGATCAATCTTACTTGGTAGGCTCTGTCACACATAACAAGTTTTTATCTTTCTGCATGCTTGCTAATTTAATGAGTTCGGTGTAGTTGAGGACACATTTGAAACAAGTTTCTGAGGTTTGTTGAATTATGGTTTTAATCAAAAGGGTAAGAATGTGAAATGGTTAGAAGTAGTGGTTATGGCTTGTCATTCTATTGACAAGAAATACCTTCAATTTTTTGTGCAATTTATTCAAGTTCTTATATGTTCTGTTTCACATTGCTTTATATTAGTTTTAATTGCTTATATCTTTGTGAATGCGGTCAGAGAAAGTTATTGTGGCTTCATTGGAAATTTCATTATATGTGATCCCGACCTTCTAGATGATTATTTTAGGACTAGGTCAAGTTGCATATTACTTTACTTGGAAATTCATCCAACATTCATTGTCTATAGTTTGTCTTGTTTTTTCTCATTTTTGTTTCGCATCATCTTTTGACTCTGGGGTTTTTTCCTTGTTATGTGTTGTCTTTTATTTTGTTTTGTAAGACCTTGCATGAAGATGCTTTGTCGGCTCAAAAGGAAATGTGGAAAAATCGAAAAGATTCTTGTGACACTACAACATTTGGCTAACCTTCAGTCCTCCTTCTTTATGTTGGTTACATATTTTGGTCAATGAAGTTCCAACGGAAAATATGATCCGTCCATACGGAAAGTTTTGGTCAAACCGTGATACTTGTGTCTATTCAGGAAACCTCATGCACACACTCAGTTCTTTATGTTTCGGTATTTTCACACTTATTCAATCAATATAAGAGGAAAATGGGAAAATATAAATGAGCAAACCTAAATCAAAGACCTCTATTTGCTTCTCCAAAGGAACAACCTCTCCTGATCTCAATAAGTCAGGATCCCTCTTCCACCCACAAAATGAATAAGTCCCAATGCACATTCCTCTTTAAATATATACATAAATGTGAAAGAAGAGAAAGGATTCCTATGTAGAGAGGTGAAGCAAGCAACTCCATTGGATTACTTTCTAGGCTCGCTAGTAGCGGAGCAATTTTTGTGTTCCTTTATTGACTCTGTCGGGGTACTGTCTAGGCCTGCTAGCAATGGAGTAACACTAGAGGTGAAAAAATATAAAGCTCATGAACTTCACTACCCTTTCTGATTCGAAACATTGCAATATTGTTGAATGTTATGCTTGTGTTCAACCGAGAAAGGAACAAAGTGGACCATTTATATTCACGGGTTCAATGGGGAAGCTAAAGTGATCTGCATCATGAATCAATACTCATTAAAGAATTGATACATTGCATAAAAGTGTTCACTAAGACAGAGAAGTTGGAATTCTACCAATGTGTTGCCAAGTGTTGTCGTTGCTACAACACCCTCCAAATTTTTGGCTTGCGCCAAATTTTGGAGCATAGCTTGGTCTTGTATATTATCATCACAAACATTGAAATCCATACCATGTGTTTTCTTTAAATGTTTTGGTCCCTTTTGCGAGGAAGTAAAATGTCGTCTTTTCGAATGTTAGTTGTTGCACAATGTGTATAAGATTGTTTTGGTAGTTTTAAGGGGTTTTCTTTGTGAAAATGAGTTGATCTAACCATGCAAACATCCATCACACTCATTCCCAAAGTTTTAAGCATAGTCGCACAAGTGTCGTCATGATCGTCACAGAGTGTATCTTTGGTGTTGCACTTGTCATAAGTCATCGCAAATTTGTCACACTGAGGGAAAAGTATTGTTCAAATGTCTTCAATGATATATGCTGTTGTGTAATCTTTTTTTCTAAATGTGTGATCGCAGTCAAGTCATATCACTATTCGCATCACCTCATTAATCCCACACTTGGCCAAATTTCATAAATTTCCCAACAACTTAGCCTCATCTAACCTTCCTCAACTGTGCATGACGCAGTTTCAACCCTAAAGATGCAACCATTCCCCTTGACACTATACAATGCACAGTTCTTGCCTCCTAGGACTATGCACTGCGCAGTTCCAATGCTCAAGCCCATAACTTGGCCACCAGAATTTCGCAATCCAGCCATCCATCCTGGTGTCAACTGCACATTGCGTAGTATCTGAGCTCAAGATCATTCCTTGAGCTCCTAATATGTTCAATTTCACAATCATCAGGTTTACAGTGCCTCCTAGAACTTCCCAATTAGTTGAGACAGTGCAAAACCTCTCAGCCTGGTTCATTGAGCCCCAAAACTGTGCAATATGTCTGCCTAGTCCAGCCTGAATTACGCATTTCGCAGTCTCAATTCTCAAGACTCACCCTTTGATTGTCTGAACTATGAAATTGAATAGTCATTGAGCCTCACCCTCAGCCTGCCACCCGGTTTCAGCTTAATCAGCGGATCAACATGTACCATCTTATACTAGTGGTTTATTAGATTGATGTCGTCTTGTCATGAGTGAATTGTAGATGCAGGTACTCTATCACACAATTATAGGATGATGAAGAAGGAGATGGAGAAGGGAAACATGTTGAAAGACATATTCTTTAGTTGATTATGCAAGTTGATAAATCAAGAGAAGAAAAAGGGACACTAGTTTGTGACCACACCTCAAGACTTGATATCATTGAATACTCCTTACCTCTTAGCCATAAGGAAGTGGATAAAATATCATACTCAAGAAGACATGTAGGAAGAAACAACAGAAGTGGCTTGAAATTGCCATATCATCAAGCAATTCATGTCATCAGTGCCATGTCATGTCATGTCATATGTTGTCATATGCCACATCAATACCGTGGATCATGTAATTTATTATTCAAAAATGTGTTGTAAAGTGGAAGTCCAAAGGACATGTACAAAAGATGAAGAGTCATGTAAAGTTGAAAAGTAATAGGAAGTCAAACAATCATTAGGGTAGTCAAAGAGTCACAAGGGAGGTGAAGCATCACCCCATTAGTTATATATACACCCTCATTCTATGAGCAAAGTACTTTTCACACTGGCTCCTCCCACAAGGCATTAGAGAGACAAGATAGTTCCTTTGGGGAGCAAGGAGTGGCTCCAACACTCCACTATTAAAGCTATTGGTGTTCATTGTATACATGTGTATTGGAAATTTTACTGAATATAAGAAGCCTCATGGCTAGCACGTTCTTCATGCATGGATTATTAATATTTGTAAGACTATTCTATGGATGTTTGTAATACATGTTTGCTTTCATCTCTGCTAAAGTAGTTGAACTATTTTAGCTATTTTAGTACTTATGATATCGAGAATGTGTTGTAATGGTTACTATTGTTGTCACATCCTTGTGGACTACTCCGCTCAATATTAGACAGATCTTTCTTGTTGTTTGGTTGTAATGACTATTGCAACTTTGTGGACTATTATGTTGGATGTTAGATGGATCCTTCTTGGTTACGTGTGTCTCTGCTAGGGTGGTACTATTGCTTCTCTCTTAGAGGCTCATTTTTTTTCTCCCTCCGTAGTAGAAGAACCTTGACACACATACAACTGAACACTCATTAGGAATACTCACTTGTTGATCTGAGATTACCTGTGCATAACCCTCTTGTGCTGAACTTTATAGCCAAGGCAAACTTCTAAGAATACATGGCAGCTAGGCGGATATCCTGGATGGGTCTCCTATTCCAAATGGTGTGAGGTCTAATTGGGACTTCACATCGATGATATCCCCTTGGTTGATGAATTTATAGCACTTTCAACAAGTTGTAACTCATATTGAGGGTTGAATGGGTCAAATTTAACCCCTAGTTGGATATTTTGGTTTTTTATAACCAAGCCATTAGGAGGTAAAGTT
>APFE030338898.1:9674-39254 GCA_000404065.3 Pinus taeda
TAATAATGATAATAATTTAATTCGAGGTAATTCGAGATTTCAACAGGAAAATTATTCGAGGTAAACTCACCGACGCCTTAAATTCATTTGATGGGTTACTCGCTTATCTGGGTTTTGGATATTTTTATTTTGAAGTTCAGATGAGATTTGATAAGATTACCTTCCAAGAAGACCCGCCGCTGAATACAAAATGAGGGAACAAAATTACATTCCTACTTCTCGTTTTCGCCAGGTACAGTTTATTTTATAAGGCAGTTTGTTTGGTTAGTTTGCAGGTTATGAATATTAGAGTTTGGCACACTGTCTCTGAAATTTAATTTTCTAAAGGCAGTCTGATTGTTTTGCACTTTTTCGGATTCGGAATTGGCGGATTTTCGCTCGTTGTCGTTGGTACAACCTCCACCTCCACTTCGCAGCGGTACTGAAAAAAACCTCCACTTCCCAGCGGATTTCGTCAGGATACAGGTACGGACAAATAGAACAAAACTATATACTGATTTTTCCTTGATTTCAAAGAATAATAATAAAAAGAAAACAACTAAAACTATGGCTACTCCACAAATAGCACTGTAGCCATACTCGTAGAGTTGGTCTGTAATCATGGCGTACGGTTAATGTGGCATTTCTTTTTCCATTTGGTTTCATAGCGTTGGTCTGTAACCATGGCGTACAGTTAATGTGGCATTTGTTTTTTAGCATGCCAGGATTTTACATGTGCGTTAGCTTTGGCCTTTTACCCATTTCTCTGGTTTTCCTTTCATTTTTTAAAAGTTTTTTTTTGGTTAAATTAAATCAGGTTATTTCCTTTTCATTTTTCAAAAGTTTTTCTTCCATTAAATAAAAAAATTAATATTCAATGTGAGATCGTTTAGTTTTAAGTAGATTAATTTCTTTAACATAATAAATGACATAAAAATAAAAAATTGAATAAAGCTTTGACTATAATTTAAAATATATTAGAATTTTCAAATTTTTTTTTTATTTAATTTATTTTTTTAAATAGTTAGATTTTAGTTTTTATCGTAAATAAAAATGTTTTTTTATTATCACATTATTATTATTTGGTTGAACCAATTAATGTCATCCTTAATATAAAGGTGAAAAAATCCATTAATCCTAAAGAATAAATAATAAGGACACATCAGAATTAGCATTTAGAAACTCGCTGTTAGGAATTAGTTATTTAATTAATAAAATAACATTTGTTAATTTTTCATTAAAAACTAAGGACCTATCAGAATTAGCATTTAGAAACTAGCAGTTAAGAATTAGTTATTTAGTTAATAAAATAACATTTGTTAATTTTAATTAAAAACTATGTTTATAAATTAACCTATCATAAAAAATAATAATTAAATATTTAATATTATTATTATTATTTTTTTACATATATGAAAATACTTATTCATAACAATAAACTATTTTTTATTATTTTATATATACGAAATTATATTAACCTATTTATAAACAAAAACTTATGGGGTTAAAAAAAGAAAAAGGTAGGATGGGGTAATAATCATGGGAAATCATGACGAAGTCCCTGGAATCCAACTCTTATTCAGGTTCCATCTATCATCCCTATTGAGATTGATTGTATGCTTTTCAATCTCAATAGCCTCTCTCTTAGCTTCGTGTGGTCGAAGTGATCAATTATGGCAATGACCTTTGCCTCCTCAATGCAAACATGGTGTTTATATTTCTCTCGAGACTCCGCAAGAGCTTATGAGTGCGATCGGTTATGCTTGATGTCTGTTGCATCCTCTTTGATTCTCTGTTTAATGACCTTCGCCTCCTAAATGCAAACATGGTGTTTATATTTCTCTACATACTCTGAGCGCTATCGGTTATGCCTGATGTCTGTTGCATGCTCTTAGATTCTCTGTTTAATAGAGCGACCTGTTCCCCAATATAGGGAATCCCACAGGAAGAGTAGACCCCTTTCATGTCCTTAGAGTCTATAGGGTCTTTAACCAATTTGAGAGAATTTCTAATGGTATTAAGGGGTTTGAAAGTAGAAAAATTTTATTCCTTTTAAGAATATGGGCAATAAAAATATAATTTGTTTTAGTGTAATTTAAAAAATATATATTTATAATAATATATTTTTTAATAGAAATATTTTATTTTAATTATTATTTTAATGTTTAAATTAGTAGTTTATTTTGTGAATCTGTAGAATTTAAAATTATTGTAGAAGGTTGTAAGTTATCTACTTTAGATTGACTGTACTTTTATGACAAGTTTTTTTTATTTGAAACAATGTTTTTAACCATTAAGGTCTACTAGGTTTTTAACAAATATATGATTTTAATAATAAAAAAGATAATAAGATTAAAACTTTATAAGTACTTAAATATATATATATATATATATTTCACTTCCTTAAATATATATTATATATTCAAATAATTTTATTGGTTCAAGATAGTTTGATGTGTTAAATTATTTTATGAATTTGTGGTATTAGCTAAAAGCTTTTTCTATATGGATATGTAACCAAAATATTAAACTAGGGTGTCTAGAAAATAATTCCATTTCCTTGTAGGTATGGATCATTCACCATTGGGTGTTTAATAAGATTCTCATGTCAATGACACTTAGTGAGAATGTAGCTCCTAACATTTTAAGTGTAGTTTTGAAGGATCATTTTTGTGTAATTTTTTCCCTTAGCAAATTTGAGATGAATTATGGTTAGGTCAATTGAAAAAACCGGAAACCAAATATGGGTTGGTTAGTGCAGTATGATTATTAAAATTTGCAAATGAAAAGGTAGATTGGGTTGGAATTTAGTGAGCTTAATCTTGAATTTACCTTAGGCCTTATTGATTATATTAAATAACAAAGTTTCATGATATCATACTTATTATTGCCATTTCAGCCATTTCAGCCATATATGTTAGATGTATTTTTGTATATTTTGATAGTAAAAAAATTAAATTACATGTTGTCATAGGATTGGTCAATTTCCTAAAATATAAAAAGCCTTTATATATACAATTTGGGGAACACAAATTATATATATATATATTGATACTTATATCCATTTAAATTTATTATTCAAGATAAGATTGTATAATTTGAGTATTTTGTAAATTTGTGGATTTCAAATGTGTTAGTTTATGATTTCTTTTACTTAAAACTTAGAATGCAAATCAAACATGGCTCATAACCTTTCTGTATAGATATCATTCTTTCACCAAAATAATAAACCTAAGGTGTTTAATAAGGCATCCATTTTCCTTGTGGATATAAATCCCAACTAAAACACCAACCTGGGGTTTTTCATTAACTACCCATGTCAATAGCAATGATAATAAATGGAAATCATAATCTTTCACTTGTGGTATTCAAGGATCATTCTAGAGTCTTCATTTTTCTTCCTTTGAAATTAAAATTCTCAAATAGCACATTGTTCAACTATGGTTGACTTGGAGTTTTAGTGCATTTAGGCTTATGAATTTAGATTGATCATGATTGATACCATATGTTAATTGCAAGGCGTTGCAAAGACTTGGATACTATATATTTAATATAGTTTATAGTTACTAATGTCAATTGGGTTTAGCTTGGGTGGTTAAAGGGAGAAGTTGTTACTCTCCTCACCTAGGTTCAAATCCTGTTTTTAACATGTTTGACCTTGGTGGGCCTATTATGGTTGGAAAGGTATTAACATTCTCACTCTTGTTCAAGTGCTTGATGTTGGGAAAAAAATGTTCAAACATTTTAAGCCCTAGCATTAGCTCAAGCAATCATGAACTGGATAGGATCTCTCCCTTGAAGTGCTTGATGTTGGGACAAAAATGTTCAAACATTTTAAGCCCTAGGGTTAGCTCAAGCAACCATGAACTTAATGGGAGCTCTCCCTTGAAGTTAGAGAGTTCATGGGTTATACAAAAGTAATATCCTTAATAAATTATTTCATTTTTATAAGATAGATACAACCATACTAATGTTAGTCAAACATCATGATTGCTCAAATTCTATAAACTTACAAGACATTAGTAAGTCTAGACAATTTTGTAAATGTTATAATCATATATAGCCATATACTATAGACTAAGATTATGTTAAAAGTAAATGTTGTGGCCATAGACCGCTATAGGTTTAAAGTAAGATTAGATGGATACATATGCATTAAAAAATAATGGCATGATACAAAACATTCCTTAAATAGATGTTACCAATACCATCATAGGCTAAGTCACCTGACACGGGGATTCGGGATTCGTAGGATTCGGGATTCGTGGTGTCGGATTTAGACATGTTGACCCCCCGGAACATGACACGTAGGATTCGTTATATATATATATATATGAAAAATTAAATATTTCTTACACAAATTTTGATTAATGATACACATTTATTGATTTCAAACATAGATCTTCATCTATAGCTATTAGCATGCATAGTACATACAAAATTCAAATACATGTCAGTGGTACTGGTCACATAAATCATGATTCATAATTCATAACTGAAAGACAACTTACAACTACAAGATAGTAAGATAAACACACTGACAATTGTAGTTTTCTCATTAAGTCATCAAATCAAAATGTGTTACATAGGTAGTGTTGGTGCAATGCCAATGGCAAATAGAAATAGAAAATATAAAAAAACTACAGGTATACAAGCCTCAAGGCATCAATCAACATCAGAATCAGCATCACTGTCCCCATCATCATGGTCCCCACTGCTCTCCTCTGCATCATCCTCCTCCCCTGTATCCATAGTCGCCTCTACATCTGTTGGTATGGAGGTTGACCCCTCTAAGTACTTCAAATCTAACAAGCTTCTAGCACTGGGGATTAAATTGAATCCATGTTGCCAATGCCACTCAACACTGGTGTCCAGGACCATGCATCAAGGGAACAGTGTCTTGGCGAGCGGGATCGGAATTTTCAGAAGCTCCTGGTTTTGGTTCTCTTGATTTAATGACCGAGTTCACCATACCTAATACATGACAAAATTCAATGGAAGACATATGCAATTCCCTCAATTTCCTAAAATCCTGAAAAACTGATAAGTCTGCTGGATTTTGAATGAAATCTAAAATTCTACTTTCTCCATATGAAATCTAATGAGGCCGGAACCACTCTCAAACATCTTGAGTCATTTCATGGTAATAAAAATTTAAGTAAAAGGATGAAAATGAAGATTAAGGAGAATGTCACTTTTACTTTAAGAATTTATCATTACCATGAATAACATATCAATACTAGGGCCTAGACTTGATCATTAAGCTGCCAAAACGCCTGCCAAATGAAAATATGTGTGGCTGTAATGACCAAATGCAGCCTTTTCATACCCGCGCAGGTCACTTTTGCTGCCTAACGAGTCCTGGAAAACAGGACACGATTTCCAAAAGCGTGGCACGTTGGGGGATTTCACATGTCAAAATAGGACACAACGTGTCATGTTTTTTGGACACGAATTTCAAGAGAATCATGTTGGACACAACGGATTCAGATTCATGGGCCCTATAGAACGAATCCGGTTACTTAGATCATAGGTTGTTTTTGTTGAACTTTGCTCAATTATAAACTAGATGATTTCTAATGATGGCACAAGTGTCACATGTCTAAATTCAAGTTTGTGAAAGCCTAATTCCAACCAAAGGTTGCAAAACCTATCAGTAACATAACATTTGATCGACGTGAAATCCACTTGTTTCCATCATGACAGATGAACACCCTTAATTACTCTCTACAGTCTAGCTGGTTTATATTCTTTCTCTTCACAAGGTATTTTGTTTTCACTTAAGAAAAAATTGACTAATAACCATTAATTAATTTTTTTAGGTGTCTTAGATAGATTGATATCGAGTAATCTGGTTTAATCAATTTTGTACTTTGTTCATATTGATTATTGAACAACATGTATAAAGTCAAGTCTTAGGCTTTGAGGAGTGTGATTTTTTGGTCAAAGTCATCAAGTGGTTAAACATATGCTGCGATCTAACTAAATTGTTATTGAATCAATGTTGGTTTAAAGGTTTATTTTGATGTTAACTGCAAGTGTTAAGCTAGAAAAGAAAGTGGGTAAGTTATGCTTGAGGAATTCATTATAAATGATACTTTAATTTTTGTTTCCAAGGAAAAACTCAAGGGGAAACTTAAGTGATGCTTCCCCGCATTCATGAATGGCATCCCTAGTAAAACTATCGATGCAGATTAGTGCATGTCACTCAAGGTTGTTTGAATTGGGCACCTACCAGTGCAAAACTAGCCAAATGACTAACAACATTGGTGACAATCGATTGAGCTAATCCCTTGGGCTAAATGATATTTTAGTATTGACTTAAATGTTAAAGTTGTAACATGGAAAAATTAACCTTTTGTGCTACTTTTCCCTAGGATGATTTTCTAGAGATGGTTTAACCTTGTGTAGTTTCCTTCCTTCCTTTATTTTTTCTTTTACCATCCTCAGTTCAATTTAGTTATTTGGGATCCTCCTTGTTCAACAAACACTTGCCAAAATTTCCTTGTCACAGTAATGCACTATGATTACTTGGTTTAATATGCAAGATGCATCCATCTAATTAAATTAGTATAATGGAGGATCCATTTTCTTGTTTTTGCCTTTGTCTTTTTTAGTGATCCCACTCCTTGTTGGGACCCATGGGGCCTTGCCCTTATGATCTCTCGTTTTGCCTCTTTGGGAGTTCTACCATTTGTTTTATTATGAGTATTATGAATCTATAGGTCATTATACATGGCTTGTTCATTCACAAGTTTATGTTCTATTGTTTTGTGAGAGTTCACTAGTTTCTCATGGAACAAAGAGTTGATTTTTCTTATTTTCCACAGAATAGAGAGCACCTTTTTCTAAAAACTCATACAGTTGCATAATAGTGCATTTTCAATTGGGTGTAGTCCTTTTAGTATAGGGTTACTTTTCCTTTGTTTGAGCCTTCAACTCCTCTTGAGAGTCGTGGTACCCCTAGGGCACTCTTATCAACTTTCCCATAGATTTTCATCCTTATTCACGAAAATCTAAACAATTTTTGTGCCTATATTTTTGGCATTTTGTTTTCCTTTTCTTTGATTTGTTAGACCTTGCGATGCAATTTTAATTGCAAACCCTTCTCATCTCTTGGCCTTGCTGCTATTAGTATTCCTTCTTTCTGCTTGACTTTCTCTCTTTGTAGTTTTCTCTCTTTTGCAAGAGAACAATTGTTGCAACCTTTTGCTCCCTCTTTCTTTTTCTATCTTGCAAGTCTTTGGGAGCTCGGACAATGGAGTGTCTTGTCAACCTCCTTTAGAGTTTAAGTTGGGGGTGTGGGTATTACGGTTTAGAGCTTATGGTTTATAACAGTTTAATAAATTCTTTTAATGAACACTTATTAGAAAATGTTGCACCCTTTGTTTGTGAAAATGCTTAAATGGGATTGCATCCTATTAATAGTGTGGAAGTGTATACAACTTTACTCTCTCATCTTGCCTCCCTTGGCTTCCTTGATCTATTCTTTATATCTCTGGTTCTCGTTGTTGCTTTGACCGTTGTCTTAATAATCGTAGACATATTGTCCACAAGTATCATTTATAAAATAAGATAAGACAATTTTTTAAGCCCTCTTTCCCCTATAAATAGGCCTTTTCCATTAATGAACCCTTCAGTATCTTCTCAAGCCTTTATGGTTCATCTATTGAGTATGTATTGGAACCTTTTGGGCAAGAAGATCTCTTGCTTCTTATGATTTGACAACTACGTATCCCCTTTGAATTCCCCTTAGGTACACCAAATTTCTTGTATCCTCCATCTATTCTAATAAACACCGCCTCAACCTAAACTGTTTTTATGCTTGCTCCCACCTAATTTTTTGGAGTCTCTTTTCCTTTGCCGTGATATCTTAGACCATGTGCTACAATTTCTACTTGTAGGCCCTTCCCCTTGCTTGGCCTTGTGCCTATGAGTGTTCCTTCCTTTCCCTACTTGATATATTTTTTTCTTTTGCAAGGGAACCCTTGTTGCAAACTTTTTGCATTTCATTTTTTATATCTCACAAGTCTTTTGGGTGATGGAGAAACTTGTTATTATAGTGTTGAACCCTTCTCTCTTGAAGATTCTATACGTAGGATTGCATTCCCTTGCCACTGTTAATAGTTTGGAAATATATACTACTTTACTGGGCCATCTTTCATCCACTAGGGCTCTTGTTTTTTCTCTCTTGTTTTCTTTAGTGGGTTTATGGAGTGATGTAGAATCTTGGGACTCTTGTTTGATCCTTTTCACGAGAAATTTTAGACTCCTTTTCGAAAGGTGTAGTATATAAAACAAGGATAATCTACTTAACAAGAACTCCTTATTGTTAACTTTTTGGCTTTTGATCTTTATTGAGAATTGTAGATTCCCTTTCGCAAGGTGTAGTAGTTAAAAAGAGGAAGCATATTTCTACTTAATAAGACCCACTTATTGTTAACAAAAGTAATTTCACCTT
Organism: Pinus taeda; assembly: GCA_000404065.3. Classification (NCBI taxonomy): domain Eukaryota; kingdom Viridiplantae; phylum Streptophyta; class Pinopsida; order Pinales; family Pinaceae; genus Pinus; species Pinus taeda. The sequence continues at coordinate 18,115 of APFE030338898.1, forward strand.
GTTAGGAGAGCGCTTGCTGTTGTAGCACCTTCATGATGCTTCATGGACATATGGATGGCTCAATTTGGGTGGATGCTTGACCTTGGTTAGAGTGTTGGCATGTAGCTGTTACTTGGGAGGTTGTCACCCTGATCGATATGATGACTAGCCCATTGGGTGCACACAATGGGTGAGTTAGTTGCTTGATTAGCGGAGGTACCTACTGAGGAAATGGGGTGTTGGATACTTAGAGGAGGGCATTTAGGCTATGTTACCAGATCCGCTAGGCCTAGTGGTTGGATCCACGGATCCCCGAATCAGAGAAGGATTCAGAACTAGATTCGCAGGGATCCGCCCAACCTCTGTCTGTGGGACGGAGGTAAAACCGTCAACGTCAACGTGAAAATCCTAAGCAAACGTCAACACAAAATTCCAAAAAGAAAAATTCAATCGTCTAGTCACAATTTGTTGAGAAATCAATAGGGCTATAATTAGAATGATTTCTCTTATACTTGATAACTGCTTGTGATGTATTTTTACTTTTTCTTGATTATTAGCTTCTTCACTTATTCTTATGTTGTTCTTATCATCAAACAACTGCCAAAACATGAAGATCAATAGTACATGAGAACATAAGATGTAGGCTGCAAGCTAGGACCAAAACCTCTCCTCTTGAGAGGAAAACCCACAAATCTCTTCTCTTCTTATAGATTTTTCAAATGACGATTTCCAAGACCTCTTGACCAATACTATTACTCTTCCAAGACCAAGCCATACCTTCTTGATGATTTGCTTCTACACAAGTCAAACCTAGTCAAATCTCTTCTAGCTGCACAATTTCGACCCCCAACTACACAATTTCGGCCTCCACTGTAGCTCTGTAATTTTTGGTCCTTGCAATAGTTGTTGCTTCCACAAGTGTGAGGGAAATTAGGGCTTCCAAGGCGTCCTTGCTCCTTCGCTTGGGTTGCTTCTCTTTCTAGGGCTAGAAGGTGACTACAATTCCTTTCTTCGACCTTCTTTCTGCAACTTGACAACTTTGAACTTGTAGCTGCAAAACCCTAGCCTTATCTTCACATGTGAGAGAGAGAGAGAGAGAGAGAATTAACCCACAAACTTCGTCCTTCTTCCTTCTATCTTTCTTCACTTGCCTTTCTTCTGCCTTTTCTTTTCTTGGATGATGAGGAATGAGTGAGTGTCCATAGGAGGTTGAGTTCTCTCTTGTATGTAGGCTTCCAAGGAGGACAACATGCCCTAATGAGGCCGACTTAGTCTTGGAGGGGTATTTTGACACTTTAAATACAAAAATAATTCTTTTGACATGCTACAATATGCCCAATGGGGGTCTTCTTCATATACAATGAATCTATTGACTTCTTGACTCTATGACAAACCCTAGAAGCACTCATTGGGTGCTTGACCTCTAAATAAAATGACCTTCAGCATGAAACCCATGCTACAAAAAATAACAATAATAATTTTTCTTTATTTTTACAATATACAAGAATCAAGAGTACATTTCATATTTATGAAGATCAAACCTAGTTACATATTTCAACACTCCCTCTTAACTAGGGAGGTATTCATAATGGTACATGTGCATTCTCATTCTGAAGAGATCTCATAAGAGTTAGATTGGAAGCCATCTTATAAGCTATTATTTCATCATACGAATCAACATTGTCACATAGCAAGGCCTTGACTAACAACTCTATCTCTCCACAAGATCAGAGCATAATGCTGGCAAGACAATGATTGATAGACACCATCATCATTGTCTCTTAAGGCACATACCCCATCCAGATGTTCACAAGGTATGTCCTTCTAGGACAATTCTTGTCTTGGAATAACACATCTTCAAGGAATTTCCTCTTCGACTACTCTTACCTATTGGATGCCCTACCTCATCCTCAAAGAGTATTGGAAACCAGATGCTTACCCAATCCTCCATTCTTTTTTCACAATGTGAAGACAAGAACGATGTGTCTGTCTCTCCCTCTCAACTAGGGAGGACATACAACCAATCCAAGCTTGTCTCTCAAATACACAAGCTTCTTATTAAGAAGAGTTTTTGTCAAAATATTAGCTACCCGCTCATCAATGGAGATATACTGTACCTGCAACACTCCATCTTGCACCAACTTTCGTATGTAATGATACTTGTTGTTTATGTGCTTTTTCTTTCCATGGAATACTATGCGTTCAGACAATCTAATGCAACTGGTGTTATCACAATGTAAAATTGTAGGGTCCATCTATCCTTCAAACAAGTCGGACAACAACTTCCTCAACCAGACAACTTCTCTACTAACTTCACATGCTGCAATGTATTCAAATTCGACACTACTCGAAGCAATTGATTCTTGCTTTCTACTCATCCATGATATCATAAAGGATCCCAAGCTAAAACATCCTTCAGTGGTGCTTCTTCCATCTGTGTCACTGCCTCCCCAATAAGAATTTGTATATCCAATCAATTGGACATTATTATTTCTGTCATACTTTAGGCAGTAATGGATTGTTCCTCGTAGATATCTCAATATATGCTTGGTTGCTATCCAATGGTCATATATAGGCTCTATCTAAAACTGACTGAGAATAGTCATTGCAAAACAAATGTTTGGTTGAGTGCTCAACAAGATACATCAGAGAGCCAACCAATTGTCTATACTTTGTAGGATCCACAGGGCATGAATCAGAACTTCTTTGCCTCTTCAAATTTGTGATCATGGGAGTTGTCATAGGTTTGCAGTCCATCATGCCAAACCTCTGCAACATCTTAATGACATATTTTTCTTGACCTAGATATATGTCATGCCCCTTCTCAAATACACTTGTAACAAGGTGTTGCTACACAATTTTGCACAATTTTGGCTAAGGAAAAGAACCCAACATTTTCGACTTAGGGACTTAGGAGGAAATTCGACTTTATTTGGTTGCTAGTGGAATGTGGGGGCCACCCACATGTGAGTTCAAACTAGGCCATTCGAATGGCTTGGAGGGAATTCGAATAGCTGGATGGAGGGGCCCACATTAGGCAAGTAAGGCCCACGAAGATGAAAGGAGGAGGAAGCTCTCATTTGGATTCATTCATTCACCTTCCAAATCGAAATTACTTCACTGTTCCCTCTGCTGTTTAGTCGGGTAAACCAATTGTTTAGCCACGAATCTCTCAAGTGGGAGATTTAACCTTTCCTTCGAGGGACCTCCCGTGCTCACCCTAGGAAGGCAGTTCCATCAACATTTCAGGAGATCCAGGAGTGTGTTACAACACTACCATTCAGCCACATACAAGGAGTGCGTATTTCTGGGCTATCTGAAGAATACACAGGAGTTTGAGCCACCATTGATCAGTCATTTTCTGGGAGAGTTAGAGGATTGGGAGAGCAACAATAGGCCAACATTTCTTGGGAGTTTTGGAGCCAGCAGAGCCAACAACCCAGTAGTTCGAATTATTGGGCTTGGGGACAGTGGAGAGGGCCATTCCAACATTTTCGTGGGGCTTAGGAGTAGGTGCTACAAGCCGGAATCTCATCCGGGAAGGGGATTTGCAGTAGGCGTCAACCCAACACTTTGGGACATTTTTCAGGAGGATTTGCAAGCAGAATCCAGTAGGCTGAGTTTTGCAGTTACAACTGAAGTTGGGCTCCTTGGGGGTCGAATTTCAAAAGTCGAAACTAGCTAAATTCCTTCATGGGTTTTTCTGGGTTTAGGCCAAGGATTCCGGGGCTCAAATCTTATAATTTTCTGAGCACAGGAAGTAGTGTTTCTAGCCATTCGAACTTAGAAGACAAGACAATTTTCTGGTCAACGCAGTGCACATTGGTTTAGCGGCTTGGTCATTCTTGTCCATTGAGACAAGCCCAGGTGCACCATTCTATTATCTATTGTAATTTGCCCTCAAAGAAGTAATAAAATGGCTCAACAGTTCATTATTTCCAACATTTCCGTGGGTGCGTAATATATATTTCGTTTTTATATTTTGCTGAATATATTGTTTTCTTTATATCACTTGATTTCCTACTTAGGAACATTACAATGGTATCATAGCCTAGTTCTTGGCTCAGCTGTGGGGATTTTCTCCTATGAGAGAAGGGGACCAACAAAACATCACATACCGAAGGCAGAGGTACTGCAGCAGAGAAAAAAAGTTGGAGATTACTCCAGACACAGAGGAGAGAAGGAAAGCAGTGGTAGAAGAGGAGGACATGGTGGAACCTAAGAGCAGGGAAGAGATGGCTTTGGACAACCTCCTGAGAGCCCTGAATGACTTAGCCAAGGGCCATAAAGATATGCTGGAGGAGATACAACTGTAGAACAGAGAGAGGACCACTCCTAGAGGTTTTCTATTTGGAGAAACTTTTGGAGCCTCTTAGCCATTCGATTACCCCTCATCAGTAGCACAACACCCATCAGCTAGTGGGCCAACTCGTGCCACACTGCCCTCTTTCGTACCAGTGGCACAAATCGAACTAGCAAGGGGTGAAGACCCCATTCAGATGGGAGATTATTTCAGAGAGTGGCAATCTATGGATGCAGACTTCAGGGAAGCACTCTCTTTTAGAGATTTTTGCAAGCTCAAGCAGAGTGAGAAGAACAAGGGTTATGGAGGACATGGAACCTAGAACTATGAGCTGCAAAGGACCATAGGGAGGATGTACTTCCCTACTTTTGATGGCACTACCAAGTGCACGGCTAGGGCTTGGGTTGAGAAGATGGACACCTACTTCCAGCTCAACCGGATGACAGAACATGAAGCCATCAAAATGTCCACGCTGCACATGGAGGAGGAAGCCCATGACTGGTGGTTTCATGGCTTGGCCACCCTAGGGCATGCCAATGTGGCTTCTTATGATGATTTCACTAGGAGAGTGGTGGAGTGTTTTGACTAGAGAGATCCAGAGGCCCATTTCAGAGAGCTGACCCAACTGCACCAAACAGGCAACTCGAAGCAGTACATCTCAAAGTTTTTGCGAGTATCAATGATGGTTTCAGATTTATCAGAGGCTAGGATGGTGTATACCTTCATTGAGGGCTTACTTAAGCCCCTGTGGGGACTGGTGAAGTCATGCAAAACCTCCACACTACAGGAGGCAGTTTTGTGCACTAGAGATCTACAGGGGGCCATCCCCAAGACTAGAGCGCCTTTTCCTGCACGGACCCATTTTCCACAGAAGGGGCATGAGACTAGACCTCCATCTCAGAGGATCACACAGGGGCAGGGGCAGCTAGATGATGAGACTCGAAAGGACCTTAGGAGGAGGAAGTTGTGCTTCACATGCAGGGAGTCATGGGCACTAGGTCATTGATGCACTGCTGGCAAAGCACACTATATTGAGGTCTTTTCCGATAGTGAGTAGGAGGACGAGGTGGAGCAAGAGTGTGGTGTGGGAGATGGTGAGAGTCCGATAGATAGAGGGCCACCACCATCACCTCCACAGGGAGAGGCATCCCTTGCCCCATCTGTGGGAGTCCTTGCTTCTTTATGCAGGGTTCCCAAATTTTTGACATTGAGGATCAGAGGCACCATATAGGGGCAGCAGGTGTCAGTCCTACTTGACAGTGGGGCTACCCACAACTTCATAGATGCCCAATTGGTTCAGAGGAGGGGCCTCACCACCGCTGAGTTTGAGGGCTTTTCAGTCCTAGTACCAAGTGACCACACCATACAGTGCACTCGGTATGTGCCTGCCTTGACAATAGTTATGGGGAACTACTCGATGACGGACCATTTTTGTGGTCGATGTGCCAGACACCAATGTGGTGATGGGTGTCCAGTGGCTGTACTCCCTTGGGCGAGTCACTACATATTGGAGGAAGCCAGAGATGGAGTTCATTGGGCCAGATGGCAAACTGGTAGTTCTGAGAGGCATGCAGTCCTATCCACCTCAGACAATCTCGACCCACAGGATGGAGGGAGATCTGCGACATGGGGACATTGCATGGACAGTAGAGTTGAGGATTTCGGAGGTTGGGGGACAGGCCCAATCACCACCACCTAACATGCAAACTTTGCTGGATAGATACACGGTTTTGTTTGAAGACATTCCACCAGGGCAACCACCAAACAGGGGATTCAAGCACACTATTGAGTTGGAGTCGGGTGTGCAGGTGGTGATCACCACTCCTTATAGGCATCCCAAGGCCGATAAGGATGAGATAGAGAAGGCCATTCAGGAGCTGTTAGCATTGGGCCATATCAGGCCAAGCTTTAGTCCCTTCGCTTCTTTAGTAGTACTGGTGAAGAAGAAGGATGGAACCCTTCACATGTGCATTGACTACGGTCCTTCAACCGGAAGACATTGAAGGACCAATACCCCATTCCCCACATAGATTAGTTGATGGATGGGCTTAGAGGAGCCAAGTACTTCTCTAAGATCGATCTACGTTCGAGGTACCACTAGATCAGGGTGAGGGATTAGGATATCCCTAAGACAACTTTCTGGTGACACTATGGGCACTTTGAGTTCCCGGTCATGCCATTTGGGCTGACTAAACCTTCGACCACTTTCCAGTCATGCATGAACCATGTCTTTCGGGGATAGTTGAGGAGGTTTGTGCTGGTTTTCTTTGATGACATTTTGATTTATAGCTGGACATGGGAGGAGCATCTCCAACACTTGGTGGAGGTACTACGCATCCTGGAGGAGCAACAGTTTTATGCCAAACTATCCAAGTGCGAGTTTGGCTTGACATAGATGCTCTACCTAGGGCATGTCATCGGTGCTGATGGGGTGAAGGTCCATGAGGAGAAGATACAGGCCATCCGGGACTGGCTGGTACCACGAGATATGATTGCGCTGAGGGGGGTCTTGAGCATTTGCTCCTACTAGATGAAGTTTGTCAGGGGGTTCTCACAGCTGGTAGCACCCTTGATCGATTTGACCAAGAGAGGGGTTTTCGCATGGGCTGGTGGAGCACAGGTTGCCTTTGATCGCCTCAAGGAGGTGATGAGCAGTTGTTCAGTCTTGGCACTTCCAGATTTTTCACAGCCTTTCACAGTGGAGTGTGATGCATCTGGGGTGGGAGTTGGAGCAGTTTTGTCACAAGATGGGCATCCCATTGCTTTCGAGAGTCGGAAGATCCTACCACACGAGCTGTCATATTCCATATATGACAAAGAGATGTTGGCCATCATGCATGCATTGGCCAAATTTCGACAATACTTGGTGGGCAACATGTTTCGAGTGAAGACTGATCACCACAGTCTTCGTCACTTCATGGGGTATCAGGGCCTCAATGACAGGCAACAGAGATGGGTCAGCAAGGTGCAGGCCTATGACTTCGATATAGAGTATGTGGGGAAAGCACAATGTACTTTCCGATGCTCTATCTCTGAGACCAGCTCATCTATCACTCATGAGCATCTGCCATGATTAGAAGGCTCAACTATTGGTGGAGTACTCCAAGGATAGGAGGGCATGTGAGGTCTTGGAGGGTACCCATGCAAATGAGCATTACTGAGTGAGGGATGAGGTCATCTATTACAGGGGCGCATTTTCCTGGTACCCAACTTGCAGTTGAGAGAGAGAGTGCTCCAGGTAGAACATGACTTGCCATTATCTGGGCACTAGGAGTTCTGGAAGACATATATGGTAGTCAGGGAGAGATTCACATGGAAGTGCCTCAAGGGAGACAAGCTGAAGCACGTACAAGAGTATGAGGCATGTTAGCGGAACAAGGGGGTGTTGATTCACCTTGCAGGATTGCTACAACCACTTCCCATCCTCGAGGGGAAATGGGAAAGTATATCTATGGATTTCATCACAGGGCTCCCCACAGTGCAGGGGAAGGATTGCATTTATGTAGTGGTCGACAGGTTGACCAAATATGCCCACTTTTTCGCCATCCCCACCTAATACACGGCTGCACATGTTGTAGAATTGTTCTTTCGAGAGATCTTTCAGTTGCACGAGCTCCCCAAGAACATTGTGAGTGATAGGGACAACAGGTTCATGGGAGGTTTTTGGCAGGAACTTTTCATATTGGTCGGGACCAAGCTCACTCCTAGCACTAGCTACCACCCTCAGACAAATGGCCAGACTGAGAGGGTTAATCAGTGGCTGGAGGGGTACTTTAGGAACTACATGACAGGTCAGCAGAGGGCTTGGATCTGATGGTTGCATCTGGGCGAGCACTGCTACAACACCACCCACCACATGTCCATGGTATGACTCCTTTCCGTGCTTTATATGGATATGATGCATTATCTTTTGTTGATGTTGTTTTTGGAGACAACCGGGCCCCAAAGGACAAAGGTTGGATCCAAGAGAGCCAAGATATCCTGAAGGTTCTCAAGGATAACTTGGTGACAGCCCAAAACCAATAGAAGTTGTACGCAGACCGACACAGGACAGAGAGGCATTTCGAGGAGGGGGACTTGGTGTACCTTCGGCTACAGCCTTACAGGCAGTCCACGGTGAAGCAGAAGGGGGTTGAGAAGCTACAGCCTCGCTTCTATGGGCCATATCGAGTGATCAGACGAGTTGGGGAGTAGCCTACGAGCTGGAGCTGCCTCCGAGGAGCAAGATCCACAACGTATTTCATGTCTCAAGCCTTAAAAAGGTGTTGGGGCAACAGGTGACAACAGCAGCAGAGTAACCCCCACTGAATGATGATGGCCACTTGGTTTTGGAACCTAAGGCCATCCTGGAGAAGAGGGAAAGGAAACTAAGGAGCAGGACCATCAGGGAGTTCTTGGTGCGTTGGAAGAACTTGCCAGATGAGGATGCCACCTAGGAGGGTGAGCATATTTTGGAGCACCCAGCTTTGAGGTTGCTTGAGGGCAAGTAACATTTGGGAGGGGAGGACTGTCATGTCCCTTCTCAAATACATTTGTAACAGGGTGTTGCTACACAAGTTTGGCTAAGGAAAAGAACCCAACATTTTTTACTTAGGGACTTAGGAGGAAATTCGAATTTATTTGGTTGCTAGTGGAATGTGGGGGCCACCCACATGTGAGTTCGAACTAGGCCATTCGAATGGCTTGGAGGGAATTCGAATAGCTAGATGGAGGGGCCCATATGATGTAAGGAAGGCCCACGAAGATAAAAGGAGGATGAAACTCTCATTTGGATTCATTCATTCACCTTGCAAATTGAAATTACTTGATTGTTCGCTCTGTTGTTTTGTCGAGTCAACTGGTTGTTTAGTCATGAATCTCTCAAGTGGGTGATTCAACCTTTCCTTCGAGGGACCTTCCGTGCCCGCCCTAGAAAGGCATTTCTATCAGCATTTCAGGATATCCGGGAGTGTGTTACAACACTACCATTCAACCACATACAGGGAGTGCGTATTTCTGTGCTATCTAAAGAATATGCAAGAGGAGTTTGAGCCACCATTGATCAGTCATTTGCCGGGAGAGTCAGAGGATTGGGAGAGCAGCAGTAGGCCAACATTTCTTGGGATTTTTGGAGCCAACAAAGCCATCAACCTTGCAATTCGAATTACTGGGCTTGGGGATAGCGCGGAGGGCCAATTCAACATTTTCGTGGGGCTTAGGAGCAGGTGCTACAGGCCAGAAGCTCATCCAGGAAGTTAGGGGATTTTGCAGTAGGGGTCAAACCAACACTTTGGGACATTTTCCAGGAGGATTTATAGGCAAAATCTAGCAGGCCGAGTTTTGCAGTTGCAGCTGAAGTTAGGCTCCGTGGGGTCGAATTTCAGAAGTCTAAACCAGCTAAATTCCTTCGTGGGTTTCTCTGGGTTTAGGCCAAGGAGTTTGGGGCTCAAATCTTATAATTTTATGAGCACAAGAAGTGGTGTTTCCACCCATTCGAACTTAGTAGATATGTCAGTTTTCTGGGCAGAGTAGTGCAGATTGGTGTAGCAGTTGGAGCAGTCATCAATTCAACAATTTCTCACCTGGGTTTGGTCATGCTTGTCCATTTAGACAAGCCCAGATGCACCATTCTATTATCTATTGTAATTTGCCCTTAAAGAAGTAATAAAATGGCTCATCAGTTCATTATTTCCAGCATTTCCGTGGGTGCTTAATATATATTTCGTTTTTATATTTTGCTGAATAGATTTTTTGCTTTATATCACTTGTATTCCTATCTAGGAACATTACAATATATCTCACTAGGTCCTTGCCAAACTTCCAACCCCTAGTAATAGTGCATCAACCCTAGATCCTTCATATCGAATTCTGCTGCCAATTGCTTCTTGCATTCTTGAATATGACCTTCCACACCCGTTATGAGAAGATCATCCACATATAGAAGAATGATTATGGGTTCATCCTTCACTACCTTGATATAGAGATTCAGATCAACAAAACTCTTTGAGAAGCCCAATATTTGTAGATATGTGTCCATCCTTGCATACCAAGCCCTTGGAGCTTGCTTAAGGCCATAAAGTGCCTTCTTCAACCTGCAGACGTGAGTCTCTCTATCATTGACTTCAAATTCCAAGGGTTGTTCTATATAGACTTCTTAATCAAAAGTACCATTCAGGAATGTTGTCTTGACATCCATTTGATAGATGTTCCATCCCATCGATGTTGCCAAAGAGACCAACGAACATATGTGTATCTAACTGTAGGTGCAAATGTCTCTTCATAATCAATGCCTTCTTTTTGGGAGAAACCCCTAGCCACAAACCTTGCTTTATATTTATCAATACTTCCATCTGCTGCATGTTTAATCTTGTAGAACCACTTGGAAGTGACCACAAAGTTGTCTTTCGGCCTAGGAATGATTTCCCAAACTCCATTCTTCATTCATAACATCTTTCCATTTTTGATGATTGACAACTTCTTCAAAGGTGGATGGTTCTGCTTCAATTAACTTTGTCATATAGCTTGCATACCCTGAATACCTTTTAAGCTTCTTGCTTTCCTTGAATGTACCTGTGGCTACAGCATGTCCTTCTGCATCTTGAAGAGTAGACTTCAACCAATTAGGTCTCTTTCTATTTTCTAGAATGATGACTTGCTGCATAGGTTCACTGGGACCTTCTTCTTCATGATTGGAATCCTCTTCTTCCCTAGAACAATTTTCAAATATAGGTAGTTCTTCATCATCAAAATCAATCAAGAAATCTTTGGACTTCTTATATGCAATGCTTTCATCAAAGATCACATCTCGTCTTACTTCAATTCAGTGCCTTTCCTTTATGTAGATACTATATGACTTTGAAATGTTACTATAGCCAACAAATATGCCTTTAATGCTTGTAGGATCCAACTTCTTTCTTTTATCTTTTGGAATGTGAATGTAGACAGGACAGCCAAATATCCAGAGATGGTCTACAAATGGTTTCTTCCCAGTGAATGCTTCTTCAAGGGTCATGTTGTCAAGTGATCTGTGAGGACTTCGATTTTGAATGTAGACATCTGTTTTGGTTGCTTCACCCCACAGAAATTGAGGTAAGTCTTGATCATGTAACAAAACTCTAACACTTGCTTCAATTGACCGATTCTTTCGTTCTGCTACTCTGTTTTTCTTTGGATTATATGGAACTATCAACTCCCTCTTAATTCCAGCCTCCTTACAGAAAGCTATGAGCTCCTTAGATGTGTATTCTCCTCCATTGTCAGATCTTAGTACTTTTATCCTTCTTTCTATAAGATTTTCTACTTCAACTTTAAATTCTTGAAATTTTTCGAATACTTCATCCTTGGACTTCAGCAAATAGATCCAAGTTTTCCTTGAGTGGCCATCAATGAAAGTTACATAGTATAGATGACCTCCAAGATATTTTGTAGACATAGGATCACAAACATTAGAGTGAATGAGATCTAGGATTTCTTTTGATCTTGAAGCACTGCCTCCAAATGGTTTCTTAACATTTTTACCTAGTGCACATCCCTTGCAAACTCCTTCATGATCCTCCTTTAGTTCAGGTATGCCATTCACCATTGTGTTTAGAGTTGGTAAGATTTTCTAGTGAAGGTGTCCAAACCTTCTATGCCAAAGCTCACATGGGCTAACTTCAATGTGAACCAAAGCTTGAGAGAGAAGTGTAAGTAACCTGTAGAGTCTTCCTTTGTGAAAATTCTATCACTGCAGCAACTAATTTACTTTTCCTACTTATTTCATCGTAAGTTATTCATGAAATTACTTCAACAAACATTGAAATAAATACTGCTGTAGATATCACATCATAATACAAAAACAAAAATAGGCACACATTGACACAGTTATTTTGGACTAATGTCCCCAGAAAGACCCAATTTGGGAAAACCGATGCATCAAGGGAGGATTTTATTATTCAGCAATTTTCTTGTACAATAGGGTGCCAAACTGGCTTACCCACAGATAGACAAACTTCTAGCACTTTCCTAAACCCAGCGTAGGCCCTACTAACCTCTGCTACTGCCCGAAACCCTCTGCGTCAGCCTACTAAGGCTCTGCGCAGCCTCTATGGGCTTCTGTGTCACTCCTGCAGCCTCTACGTGGATGATGCAGGCCCTTCTGCCTCTACGCAGTCTCCACTGCCTTTGCGTGGCTTCCTCTAGCTCTGCGTCTACCTCTTTTGCGCTGATCTCTCGTCTCTCTGTTTCATGCTTGCTGCCTCCTGACTCCTCTCCAGACTGCTGGTTCAATTTCTTAGCAAACTCTGCTCCAAAAATTGAACTGACTGGACTCCCTTAGTATATTCTCCAAGTGCCCCTCAAGCCTCCTCTTATACTTTTTTTGTTGACATCTCAATGGACAAGATTAAGTCCCTAATCAACGGCTAAGATTAGATATGGCTTGATCCATGTTTTTTGGACCATTCTAACACAGATTCATATTAATACACATTAATATTTTATTTTCCCTAAGTTTAGACTTGGCGATTCCATTAAAAATATTAATTATTTTAATATTTCTTGATTTGTTTAGAATCTGCTGAAACCCTTTCTAGGCATTGGAGATCTCATGTGCCCCAACCTCTCCACCAAATTTCGTGGCTAGAGCACATCCGATGCTACCCAAAATCAACACTCCCTCTTAGCGAGGATTGTGCTCTAGCAATACTCCTCACTGAGTATTACTCTAATCAACCGACATCGGTACCTGTGCTGATGCTAGGCCTCCCTGCCCAACATCCTCTATACTGCTGCATCCTGTATTGCTGCCCATGGTTCTGCCACTGCCACTGCCACTGCTGTATCTGTACGACAACTCCCTCTGCATCGGTGCTACTGCTGGTCCTTTCTCCTAGTACTGCATCCACGCTGCACCTTCCTCTGCATCTGTGCTGTTGTTGGTCCTTTCTCCCAACATTGCATCTGCATTGCAAATCCCTCTACATCTGTGCTGCTATTGGTCCTTTCTCCCAACACTGCATCTGCACTGCAACTCCCTCTTCATTCGTGCTGCTAATACACTACTTCTGAAAGGGGTTCTTTACCATCCCCATCTTTTCCCTGAAGTAGTCAAATTTTGACTTTCCAAGGGCCTTGGTGAGGATATCTGCTACTTGTTCCCCTGTAGGAGTGTATCTCAACTATACAGCTCCACGTTGGGCACAATCTCTGACAAAGTGACACTAGATATTAATATGCTTTGACCTATCATGAAATACTGGATTCTCAGAGAGTTTTGATGCAACTCTGATTATCACACATGATCCTGGTCGCCTCCATATTTCTTCTGAATAGGTTTACCAACAGTTTTCTGAGCCATATGGCCTCCGAAGCTGTGCTTGCTGCCATATATTCTGCCTTAGACGAGCTCAGAGCCACGAACTTCTGTTTCCTACTGCATTAGGAGGTTATTCCTGATCCAATGTTGAAACAGTACCTAGAGGTAATTTTCCGATCCACTGAACTTCCTGCCCAATTTGCATAAGTAAATCCACTCAACCTGATATCCTTCCCTTTGTTGTACAAGAGCCCATAATCAATTGTTCCTTGTAAATACTTGAGAACGTGCTTGGTTGCTGCCTAGTGAGCCCTCTTTGGTTCCCCCATGAATTGACTGAGGGTGTTGACAGCGTAGCAAATATGTGGCCTGGTATCGACTAGATACATCAGGGACCCTATGAGCTGTCGGTATAGGGTGGGATCGACATCCTTGTCTTCTGATGCATCAATCTTCTTCGAGTTGGTGATCATTGGTGTAGCCATAGGTCTACAGTCTCCCATCCCGAACCTTTTCAGAATTTTTGTAGCATACCTTCCTTGCCCATGGACGATTTTTCCTTTCTGCTGCCAAACTTCCAACCCTAGAAAATAGTGCATTCGTCCCATATCCTTCATATCGAACTTTGTGGCTAGATTCTTCTTGCAGTCTTCAATGAGTCTGGATGATCCTGTCAGGAAGAGATCATCCACATATAATACTAAGATAAGTGGCTTGCTCTCTACGACCAGATAGTAGAGATTCGGATCTGCGTCACTCTTGAGAAACCCCATCTTCTGCAAGTAGCCATCTATTCAACCATACAAGGCTTTCTTCAGTCTGCATACATGAGACTTCTTCTCATGAATTTCAAAGCCCTCTGGTTGTTCAATGTATACTTCTTCTTCTATTACCTCGTTCAGAAATGTCGTCTTGACATCCATCTGATGGATCTCCCATCCCATCTGGGCTGCAAGAGATATCACGGTCCTAATAGATGTATACTTGGCTACTGGGGCGAAGGTTTCCTCATAGTCAATCCCTTCCTTTTGAGCATACCCCCTTAGCCACAAACCTGGTCTTGTATTTTTCAATACTGTCATCCGCAACATATTTGATCTTGTAGATCCATCTTGAACTTACCACAGATCTGTCTTGAGGCCTTGACACCACCTTCCAGACATCGTTTACCATTATGGAGTTATACCCCTCCACCATCGCATCAAGCCAAACCTGATGTTGAGCTGCCTCCTTCAAGCTGGCAGGTTGTCCATCTTGAGCTACTAACGCCTGATACCTGTTTGGCTGTTTTCGCTCCCTTTTATTGTTCCTTGGCTCTCCAATGAAGTTCTCTGCATCACGTAGAATTTGACGAAGTTCCCTACTGGTTCTTCCTCTGCCAACAGGTGCTTCTATTTGCTCCTCTTCCTCATCCTGAGAATCTTCCTGATCTGAGGAAGGATTCTTCACTTCTGTTGGTTGAAGAGGCATGACCAACGGATCCTCTTTCGACTGCTCCTTGGAAGGCATTTCGCGAGATCTTCTGAAAGCTCTGCCCTCCATGAACTTTACATCTTGTTGTACTACTACCTTCGTGCTCCCTGGAAGATAGATCCTGTATGCCTTAGCATTCTCGCTATATCCTGCCAGATACCCCTTTTCTGCAGTCTGATCCAGCTTCTTCCTCTTTTCTTCGGGTATGCGACAATATGCCAAACTCCCAAATATCCTGAAATGACTAACTTTAGGTGTCTTCCTAGTGAAGACTTTCTCTGGAGTAATCTTTCCCAATGCCCAATGAGGAGTCCTATTCTGAATGTAGAAAACTATGTTGCATGCTTTTTCCCACATGAATTTTGGCATATCTTGATCATACAGCATGGCCCTAACTGCTTCTACAATAGTCCTGTTTTTCCTTTCTGCCACCCCATTCTACTACGGATTGTAGGGAGTTGTCCACTCTCTTCTGATGCCCTCCTTAGCGCAAAAATCAGTGAATTCCTTATCGACATATTCTCCACCATTATCTGAGCGCAATAATTTTATTTTTTTACCTGTCAGATTCTCCACTAGAGCCTTGAACTCCTTGAATCGACAGAAAATCTCATCCTTGGTTTTCAAAAAATAGATCCAAGTTTTCCTCGAGTGGTCATCAATGAAAGTAAGGAAATACTCAGCATCGCTGAGAGCTTTGACGGACATAGGTCTGCAGATATCTGAGTGTATCAACCCTAGTACACTCTTGGCCCTGTGGTTGCTCCTAGGAAATGCCGCCTTGGCATACTTTTCTAGAGAACATCCCCTGCATACATCATCTCGTTCCATACTCAAATCCAGGACGCCTGTTAAAGTGCTCTTGAGAATTCTCAGATCTCCATGGTGCAAGTGACCCATCCTTCTGTGCCATAGTTTGTTCAAGTCTTTGTCCCCATGACTGCCTATTAGTGCCATTGGAGATTCTAGTTGTAATCTGTACAATCGATTATTTTTTATCCTGATCTGCACTTTCTTTTTCCAGCTCGGGTGTTTGACGTATACCTTTTTCTTGATGAAGTAGACGTCATAGCCCTTGCCTTGTAGTTGTGACATGGAAAGTAAGTTCATCCCCAATCCTAGCACATGCAACACATTTTGTGGCACGGAATTGCTCTCTTGATTATGTCTAAAAAACTATGGTACTCTTTCCTACTGGAGTACACTTTGCCTTGTTCCCCATGGTGATCTGAAAGTTCATCTTCTCTTCTTGATATTCTGAGAAACACTCCCTGATTCTTGTCATATGCCACGAGGCTCCACTATCTATATACCATACTTCTGATGATGCAACACTAGTCATGCACGCCACTTCTTCTTCCAACCTGGAAGCCAACATAGAGAAATCAAAATCTCTCTCTCTTGTCCAATCTTCTGAAAATCTGCGCGAGTCCCCTGAGGTGAATGTCTCTGCATCGTGGTCTCGACCCATAACTGATTTTGCCTTTCTGTCTCTGATTACTTGCTCTGATACCATGTGAAAATTCTATCACTGCAGCAACTGATTTATTTTTCCTACTTATTTCATCATAAGTTATTCATGAAATTACTTCAACAAACATTGAAATAAATACTACTGCAGATATCACATCATAATATAGAAACAAAAATATGCACACATTGACACAGTTATTTTGGACTAATGTCCCGGGAAAAACCCAATGTGGGAAAACCGGTGTAGCAAGGGAGGATTTTATTATTCAACAATTTTCTTGTACAACAGGGTGCCAAACTGGCTTACCCATAGATAGACAAACTTCCAGCACTTTCCTAAACCTAGCGTGTAGGCCCTACTGACCTCTGCTACAACCTAAAACCCTATGCGTCAACCTATTGAGGCTCTACACAGCCTCTCTGGGCTTCCGCGTCACTCCTGCAGCCTCTGTGTGGATGACGCAGGCCCTTCTGCCTCTGCGCAGTCTTTGCTGCCTCTGCATGGCTTCCTCTGGCTCTGCATCTGCCTCTTCTGCGCTGATCTCCCGTCTCTCTCTTCCGTACTTGCTGCCTCCTGATTGCTCTCCAGACCACTTGTTCAATTTCTCAGCAAACCCCGCTCCAGAAATTGAATTGACTAGTCTCCCTCAGTATATTCTCCTAGTGCCCCTCAAGCCTCCTCTTATACTTTTTCTGTTGACATCTCAACGACTGAGAAGTCCCTAATCAACGGCTAAGATTAGATCTGGCTTGATCCATGTTTTTTGGACCATTCTAACACAGTTTCATATTAATACACATTAATATTTTATTTTCTGTAAGTTTAGACTTAGGGATTCCATTAAAAATATTAATTATTTTAATATCTCCTGATCTGTTTAGAATTTGCCCAAAACCTAAATACAAGGACTCACATTTTTTGACCTTAGGCTTACAATGGTGATAATGCAAAGTGAAAAAAATACATGTACCCCTGTTGGAATTAGGGGTAACAGGACTTGTTATAACAAAATCTTGGACTTCTAGAGATAAAGTCCAAAAGCTCAAGTGCAAAAGTTCAAGGGGGCCATTGTCACTTCACCAACCCTTTTCTTGCTTCTCTTTAGCTCTCCTTTGACTCAAGGGAGGTTCTTTTTGTAGGTCCTAGAGATCTAATGGTCTGGTCACACTGAGTCAAAAGCTCTCCAAATCCTCTACTTCACACTCCACCAATCAAATGATCAGGGCTTAGGTGGAAGATAGGATCGTTAGGTTTCTTAGAGTAATTAGGGTTAGAGTTCAAAGGGAATCTCCCAAACCATCAATGATCATAACTACATGATTTCTCAGGAGAGTGGAACCCTATCAAAATAGTGCTTATTATTTACAGAAAAGGTATAAAATGTTGGAGAATGAATAGTGCTTATCAATGAATTTTTGGGCATAATGGAGTTAGACAAGGAGTGAATCTAAATCTAAAGACTTTGATTGAGAAATGCCTCTCAATCAAAGCCTAGTGATTTTCAATCAATTAGATATTTAAGGTCAAGGATTGTTATTCTAAGTTTCCTTTATGGATACTAGGTGACAAATCTTGCAAAGGATATTTTAGAGCCATAAATGTTCAACATATCATGAAACCTTATAGAAAGCCCAATTCTACAACATTGCAAAATGGAAGAAGATACTCACAATAAAATAGCACAATTCATGATGGCATCACTTCATCAATCCAAGAGAAAATCCATCCAAGCAATTTTATCCTCCCCGAAACAATTCGCTCAACTTGAAATATCCATAACAAACTTTCACAAGAGAAAAATTGCAGAAAATTTCAGATTAGCCATGTTATTTCTCCCCAAAACTCCATCAAATAATGAAAGGCAACGCACCTCTATTTATAGAGGAGGTGCTCAACTTCTCTCATAATGAAATAATCTTTTTTTAAGCCAAGATCCCCTAAATTAGCCTAAGGTTGGGCAAAAGGTCCTCTCTACAAACTAATTAATCTAAATTAATATTAAATGATGCTTCTAATGCCACATGTACAAAATTTAGGAGCTCAACCCTCAAAAGATGACCCTTATCCACAAATGAATGGTGAAAAGAGGGTGTTGGTGTAGCGTACAACCTCCAAAGGCCCTTCCACAATGTACCCTTCTTTAAACGATCTTCTATTGTGGATATCTGGCACTCAACTCCCAAAGGGTGATAGAATCCTCCTAGTAATCTCCAAAGGTGTACTTCAATCCTGCCATGAAACCTCCAAAGTGGGCAAAAGAGCCACATGCTTCCATATTATCATCCAAAGGGACTCTTTCCAAGCCAACACGCAACCTCCAATACTGCCTTGCAACCCTCTAAAGTGGCACACCAATCATTAAGGGGTATGATTTGCTCTAAGGATGACTTCCAAAAGGCTTGCAAAATATGAAAGTTGTACTACCTCTCTATGCGAGCAGTTTGAGCTCTGACACCTTCCTCATAAGCATTTCAAGTAAACGCTGCCTTATACAACCTGTAATATTCCTAGGGAATTTTTACAATAAATAACAAAGCATACATAGACATAAAAACCATGAAAATCAAACACATGAATCATCCATGAAATTGCACCAAAAACTGCGTTGCTGAGCCATTTTATTATAATATGAAGAGGGTACAATGAGGTGTTGGAAAGAGTGTACCCGAGCTTGCTCAAGGCAAGCTAGCTAAGAGAAAATGAACAATAAGAAATACCTCTCAAATCTGTTGCTACTCTCTCCTGGCTTTGTGCTAAAACTGCCAAAAAATACGCTGCTGGATGTGAAGAAATGCTGCTAGGACCTCCTTCGGTGCTCATAAAATTTTGGGAAATTAACCCCGACCTCTCCACCAAATACCCCGAATAAAATACAAAGGAATTGGCCTATGGTTGACCTTGGAATTGGAATTTCGACCCTCTTTTCCCTCTATGGATCTACTGCTGTATAATTCGACCCAACTGTCAATCCTGCTGCAAATAGCCCCCAAAATAGCTACAATCTCCTAGAAAATACTCTCCCAGGCCCCTCCTCAAATCTTAGGCCCAAACTCCCTTCACTCCTCAAGTCCCAAGTGTGCCTCCTCCAAGCTCGCGCAGTCCCTACATTACTGCTAGTGAATCCTCCCCATAAACTCACACTTCCACTGCTGGAACAAACTGAAATGGATGGAACTCCCTCCTTGGGCTGGCTCTCGAAGTCCGCTGAAGCAACGGTTGAGATTTCTGCTTGGAAACACTCGTGTGCTAAATAACACTTGTAGACTTGGCTTCAACTCAAGCGCGCTATGTTAAAGACAAGTTTTCTCAAAGATGAATGAATGACCAAATGAGTGCCTTTCTTTCCTTTTTGTCAAAATGCCTCCAACATGCTCATGTGGGCCCATCTGGATTTCCTCCCACCAAATTCCCTCCAAGGCGTGTGTATTCTCCACGTGGGCCGCAATTCTCCATGAGTGGCCCTCACGCTCCACTAGTGGCTCGATATTCCCTTCCACCTCTAATGTTTGGGGCTTGCTTTTAATCAAAAACCAATGTGGGGCCTCTAAACCCACATTTCCTAAGTGCAAACATGAATTAAGATAAAATTGTCCAAAATTGATATTTCACTTAGCAATAATGCTAAGTGGGAATATCACAATCCTCCCTGCCAAGACGTTACTTGTCCTTAAGCAACTGTAATGAAGGATGTTGAAGTATTTGCTCCCCTTCCCAAGTGGCATCCTCATCTAGTAGGTGTTGATTTTTGGGTAGCATCGGATGTGCTCTAGCTCTGAAATTTTGTGGAGGGGCTAGAACACATGAGATCTCTAGTACCCAGAAATTGTTTGGTGAAATTCCATGTGGATTGTATTTTATCAAAAAAATTAATATTTTTAATGGGGTTCCTAAGTCTAAACTTAGGAAAATTAAAATAATATTGGCTATTAACAAAAATATGGGTGAGAAGCTTCTAAGAGACGAGGATCAAGTCTAATTTAATATTAGCCATTGATTAGAGATTAGATCACGACGGTTGATTTCTCAACAGGAAAAGTATAAAGGAAGGCTTGGGGTCAGTTGGAGAATACACACAAAGAGAACAACACTTGAGCTAATTCGAAATTCTGGGGCGTGGTTTGTTGAAAATTTCAGAGTAAGTTTCTAGTGCAGAGAGGGGAAGTTCAGCAGAGGGACTTCAGTCCAAGGTCGAGAATACATAGCAGAGAGGCAACACAACACCAGGGACAGACAATGTAGCTCCAGAAGGGTGACATAGAGGCTAGAGGAGATGACACAATCACTTAGAGGCAACACTGGGGTTTCTGTGAGGCAGATTGAGCAGCAGTTCAACAGATCGATTTCTGAGCTAGGAAGGCTCACTGGGAGGGTGATGCAGCTCCTAGAGGAGGTGATGCAGTTCCAACGCAGAACTTGGAGCTGCCTTCACTGCACAACACTGGGGACAGCACAGTTGCTTGTGGGGTTTATTCATCTAGTTGCTGGATTCGCCAAAATATCTGTCTCTAGATAGAGGTACTTCTTCCAGGTTATTCTTTGTTGGGTGAGCCAGATTTGGCATCCTAGTTGTATTCAAAAATTTGCTTAATAATAAAACCCTCATATCTGCTGCACCGGTTTTCCCGCATTGGGTTTTT
>APFE030338904.1:0-12118 GCA_000404065.3 Pinus taeda
CCTCCTCCTCCTCCATCTCCACGTCCACCTTGACCACCAGCACCACCTCCGCCTCCTCCTCCTCGAACACCTCGTCCTCTAACTCCACCACCACCACCCCCTCTTCCTCCACCTCTAGCCCCACCTCTTCCAACACCTACACCTTTGCCTCTACCTCCACCATTGCTTCCGCCAACTCCTCCTCTTCCTCCACCACCACTACCACCTGCTCCTCCACCACCACCACCACCCCCCACCACCTCCCCAACCTACACCCCCTCTTCCTCCTCCAAAACCTCCTCCACCACCTCCTCCATCGCCTCCGCCTCCTCCTCCTCTTCCTCCAACACCTTTGCCTCCTCTTCCTCCTCCACCTCCTCCAGCTCCTCCACCACCTCCTCCTCCAGCTCTACCACCACTACAACCTCTTCCACCTCCACCTTCACCTCCTCCACAACCACCTTCGCCTCTTCCTCCTCCAACACCTCCACCTCCACCTCCCCCTCGACCTCTTCGGAAAAGCTAAGAAAGAAATCAAAATTATATATCAATTCATTCCCTTTATTTATGATACTTATTGATTCATTTTTTATAGTGATAGTAGATATCAATATATACATGATAACATAACAAGTAATATGTATAGGAATTTATAGTATAAATAAGTAATTGTGAGAACAACAATTTAATTATTTTTTATTTATTTTTTGTAAAATTTATATAGAAAAGTAACAGAACTCATATTCTTAATTTCCAAAACTATTTAAAATCAATATATTAATTATATAAAATCTTTAAAAAATAAAATAAAGTAAAAATTAAGTGGTCATAGACATAAATTCTTGAAACCCTTAAGTAACTTATAGACAGAAAACAGAACCAAACTTCGTAAAACCTCCACTAAGTATGGTGGAACACCAATAATAATGATATTATAATCTCACATATGTGGAATCAAATGGAACTACAAATATCTTCCAGCTCATTCGACCAAATGAGGTTAAGGTTGTTGAAAAACAAGATTAATGTTGGTATGCCTTCAATACCTTGGCTGCTAAGATGTATGTCTAATTTATTGGTGTGTTTCTAATGTATTAGCACACTAAGATATACTTTGATACCTTCATCATATTTCAACTATTATAACAAAACAAAAATTATGATTTTCAATATCAAAGTTGAAAGAGCTCTGAACATAAAAAATAAACACACCTCACAACATTTTCCTCTTATGTTAAAAAATAAATAAAAATAATTTTAACTATTTTAAATTTATTGGTGTATTAAAAATTCAAAAATATATGATATCAATGCCAAATTCCAATGCTTACATTATTTCTAAATATTTATATTTAAAAATATTAAAAATACATTTTTATATTTAAAAATATAATTTACAAAATTAAATTTATTTGTATATTAAAAATTTCAAAAATATATAATTTTAGTACCAAATTCCAATTCCGATAAAAAAAAAATTGAATCCATTTTCATATTAAGATACAGTTAAAAAAAAGACATCAAAGTGTATCACGCAACCACAAAAACTTTTCCCATCCGTTGTTTTGAGAAAGCCCCAAAGAGATGGATGTTTCTATGATTGATGCGTTGCTAACCATAATCCAAAAATTCACTCCACACGATTTGTCCGATATAGTAATTGAGGCTATATAGTACTTGAGGCCGAATCTTGATAACTGAGTGCTCAAAGTTTTCAATGGGTTAAAAAAAGTATAATAGAACACGAAAAATATCAATAGGTATTTCTTATAGTTGTAGAAAAAGAAAAATAGACAAGTTCTCAACCTTTCAAATGTGCAAACAAAATTATACATAGACGAAAAAGTTATACACCTTTAAAATTTAAAGAAGATGCATAGTTTCAAAGGTATAAAGAGAATTATTCACAAACTACATTCATAGTTGCGTGGTTTCATGGTTTCAAATGTACAAAAAAATTTATTCACAAAGGATATTTATAATTGCACAAAGAAATTATAAACCCTACTTTAAAACAACGACCAACAAAATTAAACATGAACAATATCCATAGTTGTGGGAAAAATTTATAAACCTTATTTAAAACTAGGCTCGAAAAAGAGGCATGGTTTTAAATGTGCAAACAAAATTTTCCCAAAATGATATGCATAGTTGCTGATTTTTTTTTATTAACAACACTTTAAAACAAGGATTCTGCAAACAAAATTATCAATAAACCCTATCCATAGTTGCAGAAAAAAAAATTGGTTTCAAATGTGCAAACAAAACTATCCATAAACGATGTCTATAGTTGTGGGAATTCTCTATAATCAAGACTTTAAAACAAAAATAACACAGATCGAAGAAGAAGTAAAACAAAGATCGAAGAAGAAGAGGCATACATCAAGAATGTTAAGATAATTTGAATTCACACCAATAGCCTCCTTACCTCCAACGTGATTTGATTTGAAGTAGAATTATGAAAGTGCTAGCTGCGTTGAGCGTGGATCATATATTCCGTCTCATGCAGTCTCACGTTTTCCCAACAAAGATACATAACCGCTCTCCCACGTCAAGAATATTAAGATAATTTGAATGGACAGAAATGGCCTCCTTACCTCCAACGTGATTTGAAGTAGAATTATAAAGTGCTAGCTGTGTTGAGCATGGATCGAACACACTACCTTCATATATTCCGTTTGACGAAGTCTCACGCTCTCCCAACAAAGATAAAGAAGAGCGTGGATCGAACACAGGACCTAAAAAATACAGAGAAGTGTTGATCGAACAGAGGACCTTCATATATTCAGTCTCACCTTCTCCAGACAAAGATACAGAGGAAAGTGGATGGAACACACGACCTTCATATATTCAGTACGCTCTCTCACTCTTAACAAAGATACAGAGGCAACAACATTGTGGATTGAACACACGACGCTCTCCCAACAAAGATACAGATACAGAGGCGGCAACAACGTTGTGGATCGAACACATGACCTTCATATATTCCATCCGACTTATTCAATCTGACTTATTGTCAAACAGATTCATGTAACACGTCTTGAAACAATTGGCCATATCTTGAAACAATTGCGATAGATTGCCATTTTGAAATCCACCTTGAACAATGATGAAACGGCTATCTCATAAACGGCTCGAATTCGGATTCTCGGATTCCTTGGATCTGCGTGGAACTGCTCGAACTCTCTTAACTAAATTCTATGGTTGAATTCAAGAAATACTAATTACAACAGCCCAAAAAGAAAAAAAGTTACCCAAAAGCAAAAAGTTACCTAAATATAGAATAGGAATATTAATTAGATTCGTTAAAGAGAAAAATAATGTTAAATAAAAAAAAAACAAAGCAAAATAATTAATCCTAAATTTTTAAAATGCATGGAAAAAAATTAAAAGTTAAATTTAAAAACAAAAAGAAAAGTAACATTAAATAAAATCAAAATAATTAACTTTTAAATTTTAAAATATGCAAAGTAGGAAATTAAAAGTTAAATTTAAAAACAACAATTAATTTATTTTGAGGTAAAAGATTGACAATTTCAAAGTTATAAAGACTGAATGGTTGATGGGAAACCAAAAAAAATAAAAGTTTAATTTTAAAATAATACTTATTTTCTTTTAAAGTAAAAAATTGGTAGTTTCAACATAAAACATAAAATATAGAACCCATTTCTACCTAAATTTTAGCTTGAAATTGAGATATAGTAACCTTGCTATAATAAATAATTTAGAACATACCCTAAATGTGTAGGAACAATAAATTCAATCAAATCTACTTGACATATAACCCTATAAACTAGTTGTGCATACAACACTTTGTTCTCAATAACATTATGACTTTCTTGAATATAGATAGTGGGATTCAATACGAGTATTTAAATTTTTCTTTTTGACACCTTTAGATTTTGGTATATGTTGTCAATGGAGATACTTCTTTCGTTGAATATGAGAACCAAATTTACCAAGTTAAAGGGTTTAGTTGGTACCAATTAGTTAAACTTTGAATTGAATATGTAATAGAAAAACAATTTACATGACTCTTAGCATACTTTTGTGTGAGATTTTGTAGGATAAAACAAAGGTCATTACTCCATTATAACTAAAAAGGTATCTCAATCTTACAAAATCCAAGAAAATTGAAACAAACATAATTTTTGTTACTTCAAATTATATTCTTGTTTCAATAATTAGAATTCTTAAGATGGACCAACTAATCTCCAAATTGTTTTGTTCTCAAGCATTACTATGGAGGTGTGAATCACTTATTTTTTCTCTAACCTAGAAATGATTACTTATCTTCAATTTATTCCTAGACATTTCCATATTGAAACAATCCTTGAAATTATCATTATCTTGCATAACAAAATCCTATTTCAAATTATTAGAGAATGTCTATTATTACATGGTATATTAACAAAATATAAATATTGTGCACAATATTTTTATGCATGATATCGTGATTCTTGAAATTTATTTTTTAATATTAATTATCAATAAAATTATAATAATAATTTATATTAGTTAATATAAATATATAATATACCATTTTGTATTTACGGAATCTAATTTATAATTTAAATATTATTGTTATTATGAATCACCCTTAATAAAGAAAAAGGATATCAAGAAATTCAATTATTTCATGGGGGGGACTATCAATTAAAAAATAAACACAAATATGAAATATATTATTTCTAATAGAATAAATATTATATAAATATTATTTGAAAATAAGTCTACAGTCTTACATATGGAGGAATTGGCCTTTTCAATAGAATTTACCAATACAATTTCAAGAAATATTGTGATCTTTCATTGACTCAAATTAGCTAGAAATAATTATGAGAAACAGCCATTTTTTCTACTATGTGAGACAAAAAGAAAAGAAAACCTCTATTATCAATTTTTCAAGGATATTTATTTTTTGAGATTTCAATTTTTTCTAACTTTAGTGATAATTGCTAATTTAATATTCTATCTATAACTACTTTGATATGATAAAATAGAGTAGAAATAAGTTTTATATGTTATTGTCTATATGCCTTTCCATTATCCTCTTTATAAACACCATCATGCATGCACATTACCAATTTTTTTAGTCACTAACTCAGAGCAATGGATTCCATGGAATGCTTTTCCATTATAATCATGGACCATCAATGGAGAAAGGATTCTAAGATGTACCACTAATGAATAAAAATTTCTCTCTCTCTCTCCATATATAGCATAGATCTTGGTTTCATATTTTAGCCAGAGAGGGGGTGTTTAGGTAAACAAAAAGAGCACTAGATTAAACAATTTAATGGCCCAATCAATACATTTGTAAGTGGTCAATCAAGTTTCTTAAGACCTAAGAAAATATATTTATCAATATATTTGAATTGAAAATTTAGGCACTCCATTGAGCTTCCAAAGTCTTAAAATACACATTTCCAGTACCCCTTATGCAAAATTTTCTACAATAGCTTTTTGAACCCTAGTGAAATTAGGCCAAAAATTTGTCCTTAGGTGGTGGATCAGATCATGTTGGATTGATGAATGAATATTCTATCCACTGGCATATGGGTTTTAGATTTTCTAATTCATATCATATTCTTCATCTATTTTCTCTTAAGCATAATGCTTCAATTTTTTTGGAGAAATTTAAAGAGGCGGATTGAAAAAAAAATAACACAAACTTTTCAAAGAAAAAAAAAATTCAAAAAATACCACTATCTTTGTTTACTATTCATGTAATAGTTGAAAAAAAAACATATAAGAATATGTGTCTACAAAATCCAATTGAAATATTACTTCATAAACTTCAAAAAACAATAAACAAATAATTTTTTTCATTAACAATAAAATTTTCATATGAAAAACATAGTTCTCTAGTTGTATATCATGGTTATATATATATAACCAAAAAAATCTTCTCGATTATCAACACAATCTTCTCCTACTCCATTGGCTGCACCAGAATGAGAATTGATTAGTCAATAGTATAACCCTGTAGAAATGATGTAATTAATGGAAAGGTATGGATATAAAGTTTATTGAAGTGAAACTTAGTACATAAATAACCATAAAACCATGAATATTAATGGAGGATGTCATTGGTAAATTTTTTCCTACAAAACCAAAAGAAAGTACATTGGAGAAATTGAAATTCTATGGGAGATTGAAAAATAGTTCCATGGTCGAAACACGTGTGAGAAACCATTTCCATAAAACCTTAATTTTATGAGGTGCAAGGAAATTAGTTTAAATAACAACCTTGTTTGAGAAATTAAGTCAAATCACTTACAAAGACTAAACTCTAAACCCTAACCTACAAACCCTAAGCATTTTATAGCATTATAAACCCTAAACCTTAGAAACTAAAAATTTTACAACATTTAAAAAGGTGTTTTGTAACCTCTTTTTAAGTTTTTATTAAAATGATTTAATAAAGCATTATAAAAACTTAACCCTAAACCATAAACCCTAAACCCTAAATCCTAAGAATTTTATAAAATTTTTACACCCTAAACCCTAAACATTTTATAACATTTTAAAAAGTGTTTCGTGATTTTTTTTTTAATTTTTTATGAAAAGCATTTACTAAAATATTATAAACCCTAAACCCTAAACAATAAAACCTAATAATTTTATAATATTTTAAACCCTAAACACTAAACCTTAACAATTTATAACATTTTAATAAGAATTTTGTAACTTTTTTTAAGTGTTCATTAAAAACCTTTACCAAAGTATTATAAACCCTAAACCCTAAACCCTAAACTCTAAGAATTTTGTAACATTTTAATAAGCGTTGTGGTAAAAACAATTAAGTGTATATTAAAATCATTTACTAAATTGTTACAAACCCAAACCCTAAACCTTAAACCCTAAGCATTTTACAACATTTTACAAAGTGTTTTTTAACTTATTTTAAGTCTTTATTAAAATAATTTACTAAAGTGTTATAAATCCTAAACGCTCAACCCCAAACCCTAAATCCTCAACCCCAAGCATTTTATAACATTTTAACAAGTGTTTTGTAACTTTTCTTTAAGTATTTATTAAAAACATTTAGTAAAGTGTTATAAAACCATAACTCTAAGAATTTTATAAAATTTTAAACCCTAAACCCTAATAATTTTATAACATTAAAAAAAAATTCTAACATTTTTAAGCCTTTATTTAAAGAATTTACTAAAGCCTTATAAAACCTAAACACTAAAGACTAAGAAAATTTTAACATTTAAAACACTAAAGCCTAAACCCTGAGCATTTTTAATATTTTAGAAAGTGTTTTGTAACTTTTTTTAAGTGTTTATTAAAAGAATTTACTAAAGTGTTATAAACCCTAAACCCTAGACCCAAAATCCCAATAATTTTATAACATTTTAACAAGTATTTTGTAGCTTTTATTTAAGTGTTTATCAAAATAATTTACTGAAGTGTTATAAACCTTAAATCCTAATCACTAAACCCAAGACCCTAAACGATAAACCCTAAGGATTTTATAACATTTTAAAACCTAAACCCTTAATAGTAAACCCTAATCATTTTATATCATTTGAACAAGATATTTGTAACCTTTTAGAAGTGTTTATTAAAAACATTTGCTAAAGTGTTATAAACCCTAAACCAAAAACCCAAAACCCTAAGTATTTTATTACATTTTAAATAGTTCTTTGTAAGTTTTTTTAAATGTTTATTAAAATATTTTACTAAAGTGTTATAAAGTGTAAACCATGAACCCTAGGCAATTTATAACATTTTAAACCCTAAACCCTAAGCAATTTATAACATTTTAACAAGCATTTTCTAACTTTTTTTAAAGTGTTTATTAAAATCAGATACTAAAGAGTTATAAAAGATAATTCCTAAATAAAAACCCTAAACCCTAAGAATCTTATAGTATTTTAAACCCTAAACCTTAAACCCTAAGAATTTTATAAGATTTTCACAATAATTTTGTAACTTTGTTTTACATGTTATAAACCCTAAAATCTAAACCCTAAACCCTAAGCATTTTACAACATATTAAAAAGGATTTGGTAACTTTTTTTAAGTTATTATTAAAATAACTTGCTAAAATGTTATAAACCCTAAGAACTAAACCCTAAACCCTAATAATTTTGTAACATTTCAAACCATAAACCCTAAGTATTTTATAACCTTTTAACAATTGTTTAATAACTCTTTTTTACTTGTTTACTAAAAGAAGTTACTAAATTGTTATAAACTCTAAACCATAAATACTAAACCCTAAACCCTAAAATTTTTATAACATTTTAAATATTAAACCGTAAACATTAAACCCTAAACACTAAACCCTAATGATTTTATAACAATTTAACAAGTGTTTTGTAATTTTTCTTTAAGAGTTTATTAAAAGAATTTAATCAAGCATTATAAACCTGTAACCCTGAAATATAAACCATCAACACTAATTCCTAAACCCTAAAGTGTTATAAAATGTAAACCTTAAACCCTAAATCCTAAAATTTTTATAACATTTAAAAAAATGTTTTGTAACTTTTTTTTAAGTGTTTATTAAAAGAATTTACTGAAGTGTTATAAAACTTAAGCCCTAAAACCTAAACTCTAATCCCTAAACTTTAAGCGTTTTATGACATTTTAATCCCTAAATCATAAACCCTAAAAGAATTTACCAATGTTTTATAAACACTAAAGCTTAAAAGCTAAACAATAAACCCTAAATCCGAAGCTTTTTATTTCATTTTAAACCCTAAAATGTAAACCCTAAAAGTTTTATAAAATTTTAACAAGTGTTTTGTAACTTTTTTTTATGTATTTATTAAAACAATTCACTAAAGTGTTATAAATCCTAAACCCTAAACCCTAACCCCAAAGCATTTCATAACATTTTAAACCTTAAACCCTAAACCTTAAGCTTTTTATAGCATTTTAAGAAGCGTTTTGTAACTTTTTTTAATTGTTTATTTTTTACTAAAGTTTTATAATCCCTAGACCCTAAACCATAAACCCCAAAACTTATTTTAATTGTTTATTTTTTACTAAAGTTTTATAATCCCTAGACCCTAAACCATAAACCCCACGCGCTAAGCATTTTATAACATTTTAAAAAGGGTTTTGTAACTCTTCTAAGTGTTTATTGAAAGCATTTACAAAAGTGTTATAAAACCTAAACCCTAAACCCTAAGCCCCAAAACCAAAGCATTTTATAACATCTTAACAAGCGTTCTGTAATTTTTATATAAATGTTTATAAAAAGGATTTAGTAAACTATTATAAATCGTAAAACCTAAATCAAAAACCTTGAACCCTAAGGTTTTTATAAAAAAATTGTCTCTAAACCTTAAACCCTAAACCCTAATAATTTTGTAGCATTTTAAACCCTAAACCTTAAGTCCTAATAATTTTATAACTTTTTGACAAGAATTTTGTATCTTTTTTCAAGTGTTTTAATTCACTAAAGTGTTATAAACCCTAAACTCTAATCCCCAAACCCTAAGAAATTTATAACATTTGGAACCCTAAATCCTAAACCCTAAGAATTTTACAACATTTTAAGCCTTAAACCCTACACACTAAACCCTAAGAATTTTGTAATCTTTTAACAGTTGCTTTGTAACTTTTCTTTAAGTTTTTATTCAAATCATTTACTCACATGTTATAAACCCTAACCCATAAACTCTAACCACTTTATAACATTTAACAACCATTTTGTAACTTTTTAAAGAGTTTATTAAAATCATTTAGTAAAGTATTATAAACCCTAGAACCTAAACACTAAACCATAAAACCTAAGAATTTTGTAAAATGTTAAACCCTAAACCCTAAAAATTAAACCCTAATAATTTTATAAAATTTTCACAAGTGTTTTTGTAACCTTTTATTATGTGTTTATTAAAAGAATTTACTAAAATTCTATAGATGCTAAACCTTACCATTTTATAACATTTTAAACCCTTAAAAATAAACCATAAACCTCAAACCCTAAACATTTTAAAACATTTAAAATCTTAAACCTTAAACCCTAAAGATTTTATAACATTTTAAACACTAAACCCTAAACCATAAGCTGATTATTAAAATTGTTTATTAATAAACCTTGGCACGAGCACTAAAAATTTATGCACTACGAGGACGTGCAAAGACCAAGAGGCATAAGTAAAAGACATTAACTCCCTCTCCCTTGAATCCCTCGTTTCATATTGTACACTTTCACATTTAGAGTCATCAAATCCCTCCCTCCATTGCTATCATAATATCGGTAGCTCTGCTCTATTATATATATGAATTCATAATATCACTAGCTCTTATCTATTATATAAATGAATTCATAGTATCTCTAGTTGTGCTCTATTATATATATATGAATGGAATTCAAGAACAAGAATTGAAATCCAAACTCTGCTTCAAGAAGCTGACTTGTAGTCCCTCTCCCAATGTTTATGCTGACACACGACTCACACATTCAACAGGAATCAAAAGATGTGAATTCTCCTAGCATTTACGCTGACACATTGAACAAGAATTCAAGAACAAGAATTGGAATCCCAACTTCCGTTCAAGAACCTCACCTACACTCCCACTCCTAGATTTTACGCCGACACGCAATTCACACATTGAACTGGCCAAAAATTTAAAAAGTTCGAAACATAAATAAATGGATCATTGATCTAAGGGTGACATCACATAATTTAAAAAATAATATATATAATAAATATTATGAGCATATATTACTTAAATATTTTGTATAGTTATTAAATTTTTCTTTCTTTAAATTAAAAAAAAAAAATACTTAATTTTTATTTTTATGACAGATGGACAAAGTTACATATCATATAGATTTATAAAATGACCCACTAGAGGGATTTATAAATTATGAGATAGAAATATTTTTACTATTAAAATGTTTTTATTAATCTAAAACGATTTTTTTATATTTTAAATGAGATGTATAAATTATGAAATAAAGGATGAGAATACTTTTTCTATTGAAAATGTTTTTATTAAGGTAAAACATCTTTTTTATGAATGGGAATAACTATAACGCATTCTAATGTTATGATGTGTTTTTAATATGATATATATTTAATTTTTAAAATTTAATTAATATTTAAATATATAATTTTTTGAAATTAATTATATATAATTTTTAAATAATATTAATAAAATGTTGTTAATCAAGGTAATTTTAAAGTGTTTTGGAAAAATTATTGGAACTTTTTAAATTTAAATTTAGTTGAACTTCTTTGTTGAAAATATATGATTTTTGTTTTAGGGGTAGTTTAATTGGTGATGGATAGAGTAGTTCAATTGCTAAAAGAAATAGTGACTAAGTAGTAACTAAGAAATCTTATGCTCAAAAATCTCAGAAAAATGGTAAACCTTATATTAGTTGTGAAATTGAGTAAACTACAAGTATATATCCATCTTAAATATGGATTTAACATGAGCATAGTGAGATCCAATTTCTAGAGGTGCAATTTTTTTTATGAGCTGACACTATTTAAATGTTTTTTATAGTTATTTAATTTTTTATATTTTATATTCTTTTAATAATCTAGTGGGGTCTACATGAGTGAAATTTCAACATTTTTGAGTGAAGGATAGGCTTACACATCATACTGGGTTGTAGAATGAGCCTCTTGGCTCAATGAGATAAGAAGTTAAACAAAACCGAGGAAATCAAAACTATGAAGTGTAAAAGTGGCAATTTAACGAAGTGCATGAATGCTCCTATAATAAAAGATATGCATGAGCAATCAAATATGCA
Source organism: Pinus taeda (assembly GCA_000404065.3). Taxonomy (NCBI): domain Eukaryota; kingdom Viridiplantae; phylum Streptophyta; class Pinopsida; order Pinales; family Pinaceae; genus Pinus; species Pinus taeda. The sequence goes on from APFE030338904.1 coordinate 11,717, forward strand.
TGAGATACTTTGTGCTACGCATATATGCGTCAATTGATATACCTGGTTTCTTACAACAGATATATTGAACAACCATTTCAAAGAGAAATCTCCAATCGGGAAAAAAATTCAAGGGATGTAAGTCTCATTTCTTCGACAAACGTTTCACAGAGAAATCCCCTGGTGGTACAACCCTATCCCTTAATTTTTGACAATCATGTCATCATTATTTAGAACACCTCTACTATTTACAGGTTGCTTTATTGTGATAGTGATGAATAACAGTGTGATAGCATTTTATGGATGGAGTGGGTCTTTTTTAAAAGAATCTTAAGTGGAGTTGGAAACTCCTAAAGCATTTTCATAATAATTTAGCTTTCTCTCAATTATTTAATTCTCTAACAATATACAATTTTATTGACC
>APFE030338908.1:0-33221 GCA_000404065.3 Pinus taeda
TTAAAACCGAATAGCGACAAACTCATCCAAATGGACAAGAACGAGTTTCACTGTCACTAGGCTCGCTAAAATATAGTGACAGGTTCGCCCGAAGGGCGGATTATAGAACAAGCATATGTTATCCACCTCAATCTTGAAAAAAATAAAGAGGTACCGGTCAGCAATGACTGGGGAAAATTGGGAAGAAAACTTGAAGAAAATTTAGTGGTAGAAAGTCACTTTTGAACATGACACTTTCCTTCTGCATCCATGTCGGGTTGGGTTGTTTTGTTCACTGGTCATCACCATGGGTCCGTCACACCATCCATCTTTGGGGTTAACGCTACCAATCCATCGTCAATGTCGCTGATATGTTCAAGAGAAGTCATTTAGACAATTCACCTGTGTCTCACCCACTGCAATACATTCATGCTTCATTCCTTCATGACCGCCACCCTGAACCCTGTATCGTCAGTTTGTTTTCACCTCCAAAATCATTTGCTTCGTTCCCTGTCATTGATGTGGGATTCATTAAGGTTGTCCTGTGATGGGTCACATCTTGTCGACATCAGCTCATTATCCAAGTAGTTGACTTAGGAACAACCCTTTCAGTACTTTGAAGCTTGCATGCCTCAATGGCAAGTTTCTCACTGTCGGCGACAGGTTTACATCAATGGCCATCGACCGAGAGATTTTGCGTGGTGTTCGATGCCAAATCCCTTTTTCACACCACGTAAATTGTACTGTAGTACCTTGAGGGTCATTTTCATTATTGGTGATTCCTCTCGTGCCTGTTAACAACTTACATCATTGGCTAGTAATCAGGCGATGTCTTTCCATGTTCGACTCCAAAACATTTTTCGCATGAATCGACTTGTACTCCGAGTGAAGATTGGACGCATTTTGAAGACCCCAGATCTAGTTTCATCCATCTGAGCTGCGATATATTCAGGAATATAAAAACATCCAGTGTACATCATTGCCGAATAGATGATCATCCAAATCAAAGGATGATGTGTCCATATCATCAGTCTGTCACACAGACGATTGCCTGTCCTATGTACATGAAATGAATTTATAAAGCTGAGCATGGGAATGCCCGCCTCAGCTAGATCATGAAAAAATGTTGTCAAAATAATATATTGTATTGTATCTTGTTACAGGTCGCCTCCCATCTCGGAAAAACTTCGGATCCTCATAGTAAAGCATTTCACCCGACATCAAAAAAGATTAACGACCTCATGCTTTAGAGAGCAACTGTTATAGAAATTTTTGGGCACTTCAACCCCAATCATAAATGTCCATAAACTGAGGGCTCCTAAGTCCCTAAAAGTGTTGCTTCATTGCCTAAAGGAACAAGGTCGACTAATTACATCATCTCCCAGAAGTTCTCCACTGAAAACTGCTCATAAATGGTCAAAACTAGACCATACTGAAAGCTCAATGCAGACGGTGCGATGCATATCACCTTCCCAATGTACAGGGTGTGATGCATACTGATTTTCTCCTCTGTAGGGTACGATGGTCAGGAATGGACAAATGGCAGGGACAAAAATAAGAGGTGGAAGATCATGGAATCTTCCAGAAGCTTCCCCTCTGACACTTGCCACTCCATTTTCGACCAGGGATGAGTAAGAGATCATCATTCTCCATGTGGAAGCAGGAACTGTCAGAGAGAAGACACTAATCAAGATCCCAAAAGATGACTCACCTCTCTATAATCATCTATATATGGATCCCTCATCATAGAGATACAGAGGATGGAATTTTGTATCTTCTAGAGAAGTGTTGTTGGTATTCTGGTGTACATTCACAGTGTGGGGTGATCTAGATTTGCTTGAGGTGAAGAAGGGCTTCTTAGCTGGAGGATGATGCTGGGTCTGAGCACATGATTGTAATCTTCTTGCTACTTTTTATCTGAATAAAGCTATTCTTGTTTCCTTCCATATTCTTGCGTACTAGTTTATATATGCGTGTATATGGTTAATGCACATTTGATCCTGCATTATTTATGAATTTATATCCTTGTTTCTTGCATAGTAGTATGTTGCTGTGATTCCACAGGTCTTTTTGAAGCTGGGAAGACAAAGAAGAAATGGCAAAACTCTATCAAGGAGGAGAGGAAATCGAGCGCAAGACTCATGTTGGCACTCTTGGTTCTCCTCTCATCTATTTTCATAAAAGGAATCAACAGTAGACTTTGATTGTTTGTTTCTAAGACAGCCACCCATCTTAGTGGGAATAGCAGCATTCGAGTGGACACTATTCACTTATAACACTTTTGCGCTCCCATGAAATCCTGCCATCCGCTGTTGGATTCACCCAGTCCTACTCCTACGCTTTTATCTTATAGATACATTCTAAATCATTATCGTAGTCGTAGTCGCACATTGGCTCTGTGTAGCGCGATCCTTTCGCAGGGTTTAACGGTACCACTACACATAGTGATGTTTTCTCGAAAATATTCTTGCCCTTCTTTAGATTTATCACTCCATTCATGTGAGTGGCCTAATCTATTCCTAGTAGCGCAGGATAGGGATTGTTTTCATCAACAATCTCTATCACTTCGAAATCTACAAGTGCACTCGCACCTTCGATATCCACCATTATTCCCTACAATCTTCCCATGGGTAGGATATTTTTCTGGTTTTCCATTTGTAATTGAATAGGAGACCATTGCACATGGGCTGGCCCATGCACTCACATTTCTGCTTTGGCAAGACGTTTGCGTCCGATCCTAGATCCAAAATCACTTTATCCATTTCATATTCCCTAATCTACATGGTCAATCTTATCTCTCTTCTTGTTCGCGTTGTGTGCTTCTCGAGCTTCTAGACTACTCGTGGTTCTCTTCGTCTAGCACATATAATGATGATTTCTTGTAGTCCCTTCACCGCTTTGTTGTCGCGCAATAGCTTCATGCATGTCTCCAAGAAGGTAGTGAGCATTTATGGGTCCATTTCCAGTTCCATTTTGTCTTTACTACCTGAAGTGGAGGCCTTCGCCAAGCTCTTCTTAGCTTCCATGAATGTCTCCTTAGCGCACTCCAAATCAAATTTTGGTTCCTTTGTTGGAGCCTTACGAACCCAAGCACTCTCTTCGAGCTGCTTTCCTTTGTCATCTCTTGTCATGATACCACTTTGGAGCACGATATTTACATTCGGGTCTTCCTCCCGCGGCTCATACCTCATCATTTACAGGTTCTGAGTTGGGGGAGTTTGGAGCTCTCCTTTATCGTGCAACCTCGCTATGAGCATGGGACATTCCTCCCATGATCAAACCGAGTACAATATAAGCATGATGGTCTCGTCAAATTTGTACAATCACAGGCATAATTCCCTAGCCCTCCGCAATTGTAATAGATCAGGTGTCTGCAACCCTTTCCTGGTCCCATTCCACCTCGACTGCGTCCGTGCCCCTGAAATCCTGTGCATGGCATCCCTGTATTTTGATCGAGGTCCTGTGTTTTGGTCTGAACTTTGTAGGTAGGAGTCTGATCCATCATTAGTGCATAACTTCTACAAATATGCTCATCATGACCTACCGACCTGTAGAAATTACAGAACAACTGTTGGGAACTCTGCGTATACTTCTATAATAGATGGAAGTTATCTGTAGCATGCTTTCCTCCTATTTGACAAAGCACACACCAAAATGCAGGCGTCGTGCTTGGTCCTTCTTGGGGCTTTGGTCTCAATGGCATTGGTCCTCCTGTCGCCAGGTAGTTCACGAATACTGGATAATGGTCCTTGTCATGTCCCTAGCCTTTACATTTTACGCACGATACCTCCTTGTGTGCTTCTAGGTGAGCCGTCATGTCTTGTTTCAAACTCTACATTTCAAGGCACAAGTTTTTCAAATGTTAGTTGATCTATTGGACTCCCAGGTTAGGATCTTGAATCGGGGTCTCATGCAGTCTCACTGTGATTTCCAAGGCCTCGGTGTGAGTGGATAGCTTCTTCTGTGACAACACATTCCTTAGATGCAATGTTAGCGACGCTACAAACCATGTGCAGTGTTTCCCATCCATCAAGCTCATGTTGGCTTCATGAATCATACACTTCAGTCTCTGATCCAGCTCCCACGAGGTCTCAGCTAGAAGCATTGCAATTTCCTTAAATCCAATAATCGATTGTGTCTTTGATTTTGGCCTACTAAATTCCATGTTTACCGTAGCTCGGATATCCATGATCCTTGCATTTAGATTTTCATTGGAATTGTCATTGGAATTCTTAATATACCACGTCAGTGCGCGATCCTGCAAAGTGCTGACCATCGTTGCTTTATTTATATTGTCATTCGTGATTCCCTGTGCTTCCTATACAACCTTTACCATGAAACAAAAATAGTCCTAATCTTTATTCCATACTCCTTTGAACACTGGAAACTTTATCGTGCTCGCCATATTGAACTGTGGTAGCGGCGGAGGTGGTGTGAGCAAATATGGATGTCAATATGGTGAAATTGGTGGTGGTGTAGGTGGGTGTGTTATGCCAGGAATTCACTGCTTTATCACACTGATCGCACTTCTTGGTGAAACTTTCATGAGATATTCCTCACTTTCTCGCGAAGGTGAAATCAAGGGGCCAGACTCTAGTTCTGTGCTCCCTTCATTTCTATAGATCCTTCCACTTCGTGTAGCCCCGAACATCAATTTATTTCCATAACTCACTTTTCACACATTATCATTTTAATCCGTGTTCAAAGATCTAATGTACTTACCTCGTGGTCCTTTGAGGAAGCATCGTTTCACCTCGCTATAGCTGAATGAAGTATCTACCGCGAACTCAACGATAAATCCTCCTATAATTCGATCGAGCCAATGGTCCACATAGCACATGATCTTATCTTTTGATGCTTCTTGTCTGTGCACCAACTCTGGAGTCCACATAATAGGTTTGTCAAGCCTACACCTTCCTTGGCTATCTGCTAGCTTCGTGATCCACTCGTACAGCTCAGAGGGGAAGGATACAAAGAAAATTTTGTGGATTTATGTATATAAGTAGAAATCTAACCACTCTTCCTTTGATAACTGTGGATTCTTGTTTTCATGTGTTGCGAAATCGTGAATCTTTCTATCCAGCCACCCTTCAATTTCTTTCTTTGTTGGATTCCAGTGACACACCATTAGACATATCTTATGTAGATCTTGGTCCTAGAAACGGAACCATTTGTTGGCTTGTTGGGGCCTAACCCAGGTTTATAGTTAAGTTAGCCAAACAAGTCCCAGTACTATTGGCCCTTTTGGCAATAGTCCATAGAACGTGTACTGAGGTCTCACCCAAAGTAGTATGGGAGGGTTCTAGAACTAGGTTTCTGCACCCTAGAGATGTCTAATGAGTTCAAGTGGTCCGCGGTTCGACCCTATGCGCAAGCTACTTCGCACCCTTTCCCGTACCTCCCAGCCTGATATACTACCTTTGCACAACCCTACTTGGGGGTTGAACACTGTGCTTCTATGTTATTACCCAATTCCTTACTGGTATTCAAATGTTAGTTGATTATTTTAGCCTACTTGTGTGCTTTAAGTATACTTAACAACATAAACCATTCATATAGGCGTGCACAGTAAATAAACAGTATATTTGCAAATTATATCAAACATGCGTTAACCTAAGAACAGATACACAAAATTATGATAAAACTTCTATTTATTAATTCCTTCTTTATTTACAGACTCTACTACACCCTACACACTCAGTTGTAGGGGTCTGTGCACTCAACTGCGAACGACTAGGCCTCTGCGCACTCAGTTGCAGAGCCTTCTTGTTATAGACATTTTTGGGCACTACAACCCCAATCATCAATGTCCATAAACTAAGGTCTCTTAAGTCCCTAAAAGTGTTGCTTCACTACCTAAAGGAACAAGGTCAGCTGATTACATCATCTCCCAGAAGTTCTCCACAGAAAACTGCTCATAAATGGTTAAACCTAGACCATACTGAATGCCCAGTGCAGAGGGTGCGATGCATATCACCTTCCCAGTGTAAAGGATGTGATGCATACTAGATGGCCCCTCTGTAGAGTGCGATGGGTGAGAATGGACAAATGGCAGAGACAGTTTGGGAGGTGGAAGATCATAGAATATTCCATAAACTTCCCCTTTAACACTTGCCTCTCTGATTTTGACCAGGGATGAGTAAGAGATCATCAATCTCCAAGTGGAATGAAGAACTATCAGAGAGAGGTCACTAATCAAAATCCTAGAAGCTGACTCACCCTCCTACGATCATCTATATATGGATCCCTCATCACATAGATCCAAAGGCTGGAATCTTGTATCTTGTAGAGAAATGTTGTTGGTTTTCTGGTATAACATCATAGTGTTGGGTGATCTAAGCTTTACTTGAGGTGAAGAAGGGCTTTCTTGCTAGAGGATGACGCTGGGTTAGAGCAATTGGCTGTAATCCTCTTGCTATTATTGATAATAATAAAGCTATTCAAGTTTGCCTCCACATTTGTGTATGTTTGATTGTATATGCATTTGTGTGGTTAATACATATCTGGTCCTGTGTTGTTTATGAATATATATCTATGTTCTTTGATAGTATTATGCTACTTTGATTCCAGAGGTGCTCTCTGAAGCTGTGTAGACAAAGAAGGAGCGGCAAAGCTCTATCGAGAAAGAGAGGAACCGAGCAAGGAACCAAGCGCAAGACAAGGGTTGGTGTCCTCTGTTCCCCTCTTGTCTATTTTTCATAAAGGAAAACGAAAGTAGTTTTAACTTGTTTTTTTCTAAGATAGCTACCAGTCTTAGTGGGAATAACAGTTCTAATGGACACTATTCTCGGTAACAAAATGGCGACTCCACTGGGGAGTGAATAGATTGTTTGTTAGTCTATTTTTGTTTGTTTTATAAACTTAAAGACAGAGCCTGAAGTCAAGCCAGCTAGCCTTCGAACTCCATTTGCTATGCAAGTGCAAAGTAGATCAATGTTGCTTCAGTCTATCTTCGGGTTTTGTTTATAAATTGAAAAATCGATATACAAACACTCTAATTTCCCTAAGTGGTGGCTGTAGTAACCTCCTTAGATCAAACCCTGTGATTTATATTCAAGGCAGTATGTATGCATCGCACTTCCCGTGTGTAGTAGGTGCGTTGCATACTAGATTCCTTGTGTGACAGGTGCGATGGTCAGGGAAGGTTAATTTCACCTTCAGACTTTGGTTTTTCTTCACTCTTTTTAGTTCTATTCAGGAGTTTTACTGTCTATGTTCAATATATCTCTGTGGAAACCCTCTTCTCTTCCATCATTCCGCCTCCATTGTGCAAATAACTATAAGTGTTTTTATGTATTGTGCGCCATTTCCAGTTCTCTTTACAAAGAAGTAGCGTAATCAGACTGTCGTTCCTTGATCTGAAAGTGTCGCAAGTGTCATTTTCAGTCATAGAAGAGAATCCCATTGTTCTTGATAGTTGATTGTACTGTTACTCTTGTATGTGATTTGAATTAGTAGTTTTTCAAGTGTTGAAAACAATTTTCATTTCGAAATCGCAAAGTGTCGTCCTTATCTTCACTTCATTTTGAAAAAGAAATTTGTTAGTATTGTTGCTTTGGAAAATAATTCAAATTTTCACTTAGAATTATTCTTGTCCTTCATACATTAAGAAGGCTGAAAAAAATATATATGCATGTGCATTTGCATTTAGACTGCTTGGTTTGATTTAGGACAGTGCATTTAGTGTGTGCTCTATGCTCTTTGTTGAAAGACCCTCAGTTCCCTTTCCTTAGTAGCTAGGATTTTCATTGCCAAAAGAAGATTAAACATTTGCTTATCATCTTAGAATACATTTTAGGAATTGTATACACATCACGCGGTGAACTTGAAAGGCAAATTTTTAAACAAGATCATCTATAAAATAAATTTAATGAATCTAAAAACGCTTTGGAACCTAATGACAACATCTAGAAGTCTAGGCTAGAGACGTATTTCGGCGTCGTAAAACTTGGTAACTTTTGTTTTCATTGTTGGTTGGGTGATTCCTCCACTTTGAGATGACAAGTGCCAGTACAAACTTGTGCTCCCATGTACCGTCGAGTATATATTGGGATACCATAATAGGCTATATCCTTTATCCTTAGGAAGCCATGTCTGCCACCCTATCGATCGCAATGCATTGAACACAACATTTGGGAAGATTGACTGTCATACCGTAAAAAGTATTCTGCAGTTTTGTGATTGGTTTGTTTATCCCTTTGCCTATATTTCTAGAGAAGTCCCTTTCATTCCTTTTTAGTCTCCTTAAAGTAAAAGGTCCATATGAGCACTTGTCACTTTAGGCTCATTAAAAATCGAAGGCGACTAGAGTCATCTTTTGTTTTTTCTCGACTCTTAAAAATTGAAAAAACAAGTTGTGTCAAAGCATATAAATTTTATTTTAATCGGAATAACATCACAAGTTCCCTCGTTGGTCTTTAGGTTGAGAAAAATGGAGTCTACCAACAAAGGATTTCCCCTTGGAGTAAATCCTAGTCCTTTCTCCTCTTAGGGAGATGTTGGTTCACCCCATATGGCCACATTGTCACTTCCAGGATTGGCAATTGGTTTGCCCATATGGCTCTTCTCTACCTTTGTTATTCAGAATACCGTAATTCCTGAACAGTCAAGTCAAGAACTAGGTGATACTAGAGTTACCCCCCGACCTTCCACTTCATCCATTTCTCCCTCTCCTCCTTCCTCTTCACTTAATGAAGCTGGTAAAGCTAAAGATCAAGTAACTGAGAAGAAGAAGAAGTGGAAAGAGAAAAAGGAAGAGAAGAAGAAGGAGCCAAAAGCAAAAGTGGGCAACCATGTGTTGCCTAGTGAAAATCCTCACACCACACCATCTAATCCTAAATCTCCATGTGTCATTTGCAAAGGAGATCACTATCATCGAGATTGTCCTTGCATCCCTTGGATCTTAAGGGACTGGTCTCCTCGTTTGCACAATACGGTGTCGTCAACATCTGATGATCATGTTGAAAGTACATCGTCAAGCCGTGAAAGCGAAGTATCTGGACAAAAAAGGAATCGCAAATTTCCTTGTAAACTGTGTGAAGGCGATCATGCCGTCCACCATTGTCCCTTCCTAGATGAAGCCAAAAGAGTTTTGGATGACCATCTTGCTTCACCGCTACGGCTCCCTCCTAGATATAAGAAACTCTTGCCAAGTCCACCACTGGTTGAAAATCCGACCGACACACCGTTGTGGTTTATCGAAGCATCTATCATTGAAAATGAACCCTCTGAATCCATACCTGACGAAAGTCAAAAGGTCAAGGTGGCAGTTGACCCAGTCTTGCCTTCAGAGGGATCATCTTCGAGTGATACTGTCACTGAAGAGAAAGAGAATGACATCGTTCAAATTATTTTCGTAAACACAGACTCCGATGAACTTGGGGGCAATCTACTCATTCCTTTACCCCAGGAAGGAATTTCATCAAAGTCGTATCTAGCCATCTATTCAATCCCACCTCCAGGAAACCTAGTCGTTTCCTTCGATTGGAATCTACTAGGCAGACCCCGTTTACTAGCTAGTGTACCATTCTGAATCGTTGTACAAGCTTACAGAATGGTCATGGCTGGTACCATCATAGATGAAGGGGCTTCTGTGAGTATCCTTTCCTCAACTGCTTGGAAAGCGCTTGGTTCGCCATTGCTTCTGCCTCAAATGAGAAATCTGACAAGCTTTAACAAAGGAACCAGTCGACCATTAGGGATCCTTCCCAATGTGCCCATTACTTTGAGAATGAAAACCATTCACATAAATGTTATGGTAGTCCAAGGACCCCTAGATTATAATCTACTCCTTGGGCATGACTATATTTATTGCATGGGAGCCGTCGTCTCCTCACTCTTTCGAGTAATTTGTTTTCCGCATGAAGGCAGAGTGGTCAAGCTCGTAGACTAGCTGTCATTCCCCGGTTCACACATAGCAAATAGTAAAATGTCATCCCTAAATGGTATCTTCATGCAAGGAATGTCTCATCGATCTCCAGTTTTTCCACCTGATGAGCAAGAGTGATTTGGGAGGATATGGATGAAACCCGGGGGGCATGCACCCTAGCCTGCTTCGGCAGGGAAACTCTAGGTATAAAGTAGGTTTTCGTGGAGGAAAATGACTGGTCTGACACCCATCCTTATAGGAAAAGGGAGATAGACCAGAATAAGATTCCCTCGTCAAGGTTAGGAGGTTGGGATTTAGAACCACCTTGGTCTAGATGGACTAAGCCAGGAAGTGTTTCTATCTATGACGTGGATGGAAACTATCTTGCAAAAGTAAGAGCTTCTATATGGTAACCTGGAAATTTTTTATTATACTTGGGGGCATGCAAACCTTTTTGCATGCAAGCGAAGAGAAAACATTTATTTTTAAAATTTTTAGGTCCTCTAACCCTTTAAATTCGTAGGATTGGTCGTTTCCTAGCTTGCATAAAGAAAGGATCCGGGGAAAAGCTTTAAAAGGTGCAAGCTCCATAAAAAATGGCATCTTAGATGAGATATCCTTATTATATGACTGGCATGAGTAGTTTTAACACGGAATCCAAGCTCGTTAAAAAATAAACATAAGCAATGAGCAAATGTTTCCCCCAGATTTTAATCTCATTAAAAGATGAACCGGTCCCCGGTAAATAACCATTGTGAATGCATTATCATCAACTTTTGAGCCTTGGTCGTGTTCTCATCATCACCTCCACTCAGTTTTAGCCAATCATTCACCTCCATTTGATTTTTTACCGCTTTCAAGGAACATCTGCGAAGAGTGATTCTGTTAGCCATCCTTGTGACACTGCTGTGATTGGAAAATTCCAAACCTTACCTGGAATCAGCCGCTACCCGAAATCATCACTCGTTCCTCGGAAAACAAGTCTCCTTTAAGCTCTTTTCAACTGACTCATAAAATATGAAAATATTGCTAAGAAATTAGCCTCTTTGGCTCGTTAAATTCATCGGAAGTGCTATCCCTCTAGATTTTAATCTTTTTGGACTTGAGGGATTATTACACAAAATGATCGAGCGCTTGTCTTGTTCGGCTCATTAAAACTATCGAAAATTCATCCCTTTCATATTATTTTACGCTTTTTCAGACTTAAGGGATTATATGACGAAAAAGAATCATTGGAGTTTCCTTTCCGTCCCTTTCAGACTCTCTAAAAATGAAAAGGACCAAGTTATCTTTGTCGTTAAACTCATTAAAACCTAATAGCTACAAACTTGTCCAAATGGACGAGAACGAGTTTCACTGTCGCTAGGCTCGTTAAAACATAGCGATAGGTTTTCCTGAAGGGAAAATTATAGAACAAGCATATGTTATCCTCCTCATGCTTGAAAAAAATAAAGAGGTACTAGTCAACAATGACTGGGGAAAATTGGGAAGAAAACTTGAAGAAATTTTATTGGTAGCAAGTCGCTCTTGAACATGACATTTTCTCTCCGTATCCGAGTCGGGTTGGGTTGTTCCGTTCACTGGTCATATCACCATTGGTCTGTCACACCACCCATATTTGGGGTTAACACTACCAATCCATCATCAGTGTTACCAATATGTTCAAGAGAAGTTGCTCAGAGAATTCACCTGTGTCTCATCCGCTGCAATACATTCACGCTCCATTCTTTCATGACCGCCACCCTGAACCCTATATCATCAGATCATTTTCACCTCCAAAATCATTTGCTCCATTCCATGTCGTAGATGTGGGATTCATTAAGGGTCACTTCTTTTCGACATCAGCTCATTATCCAAGAAGTTGACTTAGGAACAACCCTTTTTAGTACTTTGAAGCTTGCATGCCTCAATGGCAAGTTTCTCACTTTCAGCGACATGTTTACATCAATGACCTTCGACCGGATGATTTTGCGTGGTGTTCAATGCCAAGTCCCTTTTTCACACCACGTGAATTGTACTGTAGTACCTTGAGGATAATTGACATTATTGGTGACTCCTCTTGCGCCTCTTAACATCTTACATCATTGACTGGTAATCAGGCGATGTCTTTCCATGTTCGACTCCAGAACATTTTTCACATGGATCGACTTGTACTCCGAGTGAAGATGGAAGGAGTTTTGAAGACCCCGGATCTAGTTTCATCCATCCAAGCTGCGATATATTCAGGAATATAAATACATCAAATGTACTTCATTGCTGAACAAATGATCATCCAAATCAAATGATGATGACTCCATCCGAATCATCAATCTGCTACACAAACAATTGTCTGTCCTATATACATGAAAGTGAATTTATAAAGCTGAGCATGGGAATTCCCACCTCAGCTAGATCATGAAAAATATTATGAAGATAATGTACTGTATTGTATCTTATTACAGGTCGCCTCCCAGCTTGAAAAAACTTCGGATCCTCATGTTAAAGAATTTCACCCGACATCAAAAGATTAACGACCTCATGCTTTAGGGGGCAACTGTTATAGACATTTTTGGGCACTGCAACCACAATCATAAATGTCCATAAACCGAGGGCTCCTATGTCCCTAAAAGTGTTGCTTCACTACCTAAAGGAACAAGGTCAGCAGATTACATCATCTCCGAGAAGTTCCCCACAGAAAACTACTCAGAAATGGTCAAAACTGGACCATACTAAATGCCTAATGTAGAGGGGGCGATGCATATCACCTTCCCAGTGTAAAGGGTGTGATGTATACTGGATGGCCCCTCTATAGGGTGCGATGGGCGAGAATGGACAAATGGCAGAGACAGTTTGCGAGGTGGAAGATCATAGAATCTTCCAGAAACTTCCACTTGCCTCTCTGATTTCGACTAGGGATGAGTAAGAGATCATCAATCTCCAAGTGGAATCAAGAACTATCAAAGAGAGGACACTAATCAAAATCCCAAAAGCTGACTCACCCCCCTACAATCATCTATATATGGATCCCTCATCATAGAGATCCAGAGGCTGGAAGCTTGTATCTTGTAGAGAAGTGTTGTTGGTTTTCTGGTGTAACATCATAGTGTTGGGTGATCTAAGCTTTACTTGAGGTGAATAAGGGATTTCTTGCTGGAGGATGGTGCTGGGTCAGAACAATTGGTTGTAATCCTCTTGCTATTCTTGATATTAATAAAGCTATTCAAGTTTTCCTCCACATTCATGCATGTTTGATTGTATATGCATTTGTGTGGTTAATACATATTTGGTCTTGTGTTGTTTATGAATATAGATCTCTGTTCTTCGATAGTATTATGCTGCTTTGATTCCAGAGGTGATATTTGAAGCTGTGTAGACAAAGAAGGAGTGGCAAAGATCTAATGAGAAAGAGAGGAATCGAGCAAGGAACCAAGCGCAAGACAAAGGTTGGTGTCCTCTGTTCCCCTCTTGTCTATTTTTCATAAAGGAAAATGGAAGTAGTTTTAACCTGTTTGTTTCTAAGATAGCTACCAGTCTTAGTGGGAATAGCAGCTCTAAGTGGACACTATCCCCGGTGACACTTCTCCTACTCTACAAGCCAAAAACACACTTCACCCTGTCACTTGGACTCTTCCCATCTCTCTTATTATTTTTTCACTTTTACACTTAGAGCCTAGGTCCATTTATAAAATCACATGGTTCATGGACCATGGGTAGGTCTATCCGACCAACATTACATTACAAAACTAGGGCGGAAAACCGTGTGAATCTATCATACATTTTGCGCTCCGCGCCTGTAGTTCACAGAGCTTTACAACAATATTGGGTCAAAACTTGGGCTTTGATCCCCAAAACATGCCTTGGGGGGGATTCCATGCCCAACAAGGGTGTTATCCTGATCTCAAGAAATCAAAAAACAAATCTTCTTGAAGTTGTCATGAAACAATCTTCTATTTTTAAATTTGAACTTTATGATTATAAATAAGGAGTTTGTAGAATATAATGGGTTGGAAATTGTTGCACTTAAGATATTGGTTTTGTAATTAGAGGATTCGAGTCAAATATTTGAAGACCACTTAGATGTTGATGTGTGTCTAAATGTTATGATTTGAGTACAACATAATATTTTAATTTTTTTAAAAGATGTTGTTGGTATTTTATTCTATCATTTTGATTTATATCGATACATGTTAAGTGTTAGAATGTACTTTTGTCTTTTCTTCTAAAATGATAAAGTATATTTTATTTTCAAATTATTTTAATTAGCTTAGATTTATTCTCAATTTATTTTAAGTGAATCAAAATTCATTTTGTGATATTCAAAAAGAGAGCGGTATTTCTCTCTTTATCAAGACCAGTTTGTTTTCTATCATTTAGATTAATTTCATTATATGCAAATAAACATCAAAAAGCATAAAAATATAATCAATTTTCCATAACCTCTTTAAAACATAGCCCAAAAATAAATTTAAGTGGTAGACTGGGCCCACATTCCAGTCAGGGTTATCACTAATTTAAACATCCATAGTGTTTTCTAAATGTACTACGTTTATATGATCCTCCCATCCCCTATTGTTCAAATTATTCAAGCTAGATATAATTATATACAATAGTTCATATATTTTCTTATATTTACTTGTAAATATTTAGGAAGATTATATTAGATTAGTATTAGATAATATATTTTCCTTTTTTTTTTAGATTAGTTTTTATGTATATCTTTTTAGGCTAGTTTAGTATAGGCAACCAGGCCTTTGTTCCAGATAATATATAGCCACACCAAACGAATAGGGGTGTAATTGGGACCATGATCGGGCCAATACTCACTCGTTGTAGGAGGAATTCTTCTACATGTCAATATAATGCTGGAAAAGTTTAAATGTTTGATTAAATGAATAAAATAGGCACGTTAATAACCCTTCTAGAAAAAACATTTGATCGAGTCCACCCAAACTCAAACACATGACTTGAACTATACAAACTATATCACATAACCAACTAACCTAATCATGAAGTCGTGAACTATGGGTGACATGTTGTCATATACACTAAGATTGAAGCCTAAAGAAACAAAAAATTGTCAACTCTCTGCGGGAAATTCCACACACATATACACAAAACAGTCACTCGAGAACTTGAACCATTAAAATACATAATAGATCAACTTTTATACCACATTGAGCTCACCACAAAGCACAAATAGTGATGTAGGAACATCCAGACTTAGCCAGCAACGTGAAAGTTTGTTCACATGTTGTGGCTAAACAAGTTGAAATTCATTGACCTGATGGGTCAAAAGGAAATTTTACTAAGAGGGTTTTATCTCTCAAGAAATGAATTGTATTTAATTATTGTAATAAGTTATAAATTGTCTTACTTTAGGCTCAGAGATTAGTTGTTAGCATATGTGTGAGATAGAGCTAGGAATTAGAAGATTTGCTCTTAGATTTATTAAAAATAGGATTGAGTTGTTTGATATAGTTAGAGTGATATTCGATTGATAAAAGGAAGGGAAAATGAAAAGAGAGAGGTTTGAGGAGTGGATTTAGTAGAGCGAGAGCAAGATCCTGTGTGGATTGTATTTGAGATAGAGGTCTTTATTTGTGTAATCAGGCCCAAGGCCGAGACTCTGTAACTTCTTTATTATGAATTAATTGATGTCGTGCGCATAATTATACATATGCAGCCCGTGGAGGTCCTCGAATGCTTGTTTCCTCTCTATTCGGATGATACTAATGCTTGCTCTATGTTTTCATACTTTATAATGGAAATATTGTGTTAAGAGATCAGCTGGCGAGTTCATTCCATCGTTTTTGTTCCGCAAGCGGAAAACCAAAAATACACTAAGTATTGGGTGCAAAACACATTTGGATTTAGAATATGGACTTCAAATTTTATAGGTGGAGGTTTTTAATGCTATTAGGTCCATGGAACCCACATCGCATTGCTCTAGTGTAAAATAATTGACTTGTTACATCACCGAATTTCAAAATCGCGACATAACTGGATTCGAGAGGTTATAGAGACAAGTTGATAGTCTATCGGGTCCATAAGTGATATCGCATCACTACTTTAAAGCGCAAAGTGTCTGGTAGTTGGACTTTGCGACTTGTGATCAGGAAATCAAACCTCAGTTGTTGGATCACAATCAATTGTGATCATTGGATCGCTGGACAAACCCGCTATAGTGGATGGTTATCAGGTGCTTTGAAGTCGTAAGCGGTTTTAAGTAGTCCGGCCCCGATTCCATTGAGGAGGTGCCACGTAGCAAGGCAGAATAGAATGAAACCATATATCGTGCGGTTAAACCCCAATATATTGACCCACTTGAAATCTTTGACAACAGTCAGATCTCGCGGTTCCAGATTGACGACCATCAGCGCTCGGTGCATTGACTTTCGCATACGATAAGCACGCCAATAAACAAAAAGTATATATCAATGTTTTTAGTCGTTTTTTAATGTATTTTAGTTAAAAAGGAAAATGGTTGGGTTATTGTTTTAAAGGGGATCTGCGGGGTGATTTTGGGGTTTTTGTGAGTTCACTTCTGCACTACATCATTTGTGGTATCAAAGCAGAAGAAAGGGTTGTTTGCAGCGAAAATGCCACCAAGGAAAGGCATTGGTCGAGGAAGACCTGAACCAAATGCAATTCTACTAGAAGAGGTACGGAGTTTGTGTATGTGAATGGAGTCAATTGAGACTACCCAGAGAAGAGCACCTGATGAAGGAGATGAAAGTTCTTTAGAATATTCTCCTGCAGAGGAGGTAGTAGAAGAAGACAATGAAACTGCCAAAATCATCAAGATGTTGGTGAAAGAATGGGGAAAACCCAAGCTGGAAACCCCTATGTATGAAGGGAGTCTGAACACAGAAGAATTAATGGATTGGATCAGATCCTTAGACCAATACTTTGATTATGAAAAGGTTGATGAGGGGAAGAGGGTGAAGTTTGAAGTTACCATATTGAAGGGTCATGCAGCTATCTAGTGGGAAGAGTTATAGAAATCAAGAATGAGGAAAGGGAAGTCCAAGATCAAGCTATGGGACAAAATGGTAAGTAAAATGAAATCCAATTTTTTTCCTAAAAACTATCATTTGAATATTTTTAAGCAATTGCAAAATTTAAGGCAAAAAGGAATGTCTATTAAATAATATACAAAAGAATTTTATAGATTAAATATTAGAGAAGGGCATGTAGAGGATGATGTGGAAAAGGTAGCTAGATATATCAATGGCTTAAGGTATGACATACAAGATGATAGTAGCTTGTTAAGTCTAAAAACTGTTGAACATGCCTATCAAGCAAGTTTGAAGGCAGAAGAGAAGATATTGAGGAAACAGAGTCAAAGGAATAGCGGAAAAATCTTAGCAAGAGGTAGGGGAACTAGCAGACCAAGGGGACAACAACATTAGCACGAAGAAGGATGCTCAAGTAGAAGACCACCATAGAGGGAAGAATCTAACAGAGAAAGATTTGTGCCCATAGGAAGAGGGTGAGGAAGCGATGTTCGGTGTTATACATGTGGAGAATGGGGACATATGTCATGGGACTGTCCTCATAATAAACCAGCAAGTCAGAGGGATGTGAATGTGGCTAAGGAAAAGCCAAAACCACCTCGACTCATGGAAAAGGAAGAACCCCCTGAAGAAGGTGAATCACTGTTATTGAGAAGGACTTTTCTTATGGTAGAGTTGGAGATTGGAGAACTATCACAGAGGAAGAATTTGTTTAGAACTACCTGTAAATCAAAAGGTAAGTGTTGCAAAGTGATAATTTATAGTGGAAGCACTGATAATTTTGTTTCTACAGAGATGGTTGACAAGATCAGACTAGCAAACATCATGCACCCTACTCCTTACAAGGTATCATGGTTACAGAAGGGACATCATATTATTGTAATTGAACAATGCAAGGTGGAGATACAAATTGGTACATATAAAGATGTGATATTATGTGATGTAATGCCCATGGATGTATGCCATGTATTTATGGGAAGACCATGGTAATTTGATTGAAAATCTATTCATGATGGAGGGAGAAACACTTATACTGTGGAGAAGGATGGAACTAAACACACATTGCTGCCATTGAAGGACAATGCTAAAAAAGGAACACCTGGAAGCAGTATTATGTTGATAACTGGAAAGGAGATGCTACAGGGAGTAGTGAAGAATGAAGAGTTGCATTTTGCTATTGTGGGAAGATCAAAGGTAATTTTGACTTCCATAAATTGGATGATTTTCCTGAAGAAGTTAAAATGTTGTTAGATGATTTTGTTGATATTATTGTGGACAAGTTACTGAATGCATTGCCACTGTTTAGGAGTATTAGTCATAATATTGACCTAATACCAGGAGGAAGTTTGCCAAATAAAGAAGCATACAAATTAAATTCTCAAGAGAATGCAGAAGTTGGAAGACAAGTATAGGAGTTGATGGATAAGGGACTAATCATAGAAAGTCTTAGTCCATGTGTTGTACCAATAGTACTCAATCCAAATAAAGGAGGAGAATGGTGTATGTGCACAGAATCTAGAGCCATCAACAAGATCACAATTAGGTACAGATTTCCTTTGCCACACATGGATGATTTAATGGACTATTTGAGTGGATCAAAATACTTTACTAAAATAGATTTGACGAGTGGATATCATCAAATATGAATCCGAGAAGGCGATGAGTGGAAGACTTCATTTAAAACAAATAGTGGGTTGTATGAGTGGTTAGTGATGCCTTTTGGACTCACTAATGCACCTAGCACATTCATGAGATTTATGAATGAAGCCTTGAAGGAGTATGCAGGAAATTTTGTTATTGTTTATCTTAATGATACTCTAGGTTTTAGTAAAAGTAAAGAAGAACATTTAGAACATCTCAAGTTGGTTCTATGAACTCTGTAGAAAGAGAAACTACTAATAAATCTAAAGAAATGTAGTTTCATGAAGGAAGAACTAGTTTACTTGGGATTTTTAGTTTCTATAGAAGGCTTGAGGATGGATCTAGAGAAAGTCCAAGCAATTTGGAACTCGCGTACTCCCAGAAATATATTTGAGGTAAGAAGCTTCCATGGTCTTGCAAGTTTTTACAAAAAGTTTATCAAAGGCTTTAGTCAGATTTGTGCACCAATTCTTGAAACAATCAAAGAGATGAACCAACCATTTAAGTGGATAGAAGCAACAGACATGTGTTTTCAATTGGTTGAAGAATAAGACCACAGAGGAACCAATTTTGCCTTTACCTGATTTTGAGAAAGTCTTTTAAGTAGAAACAGATGCTAGTGGAGTTGCAGTTGGAGAAATTTTGAGTCAGGAGCAAAGACCGATAGCATAATTTGGTGAGAAATTGAATGATGCAAAGAAGAAATATTCTACTTATGATAAAGAGTTTTATGCTATTGTGTAGGCCTTAAAGTAATGGAGACATTATTTGTTGCAAAAGAATTCATATTATATTCAAACAATCATGCCTTATAGTTCATCAATAACTAACCGAAGCTAAATTAGAAACATGCCAAGTGGGTAGAATTTATGCAAATCTTTACTTTTGTAATAAATCACAAGAGTGGTAAGTCAAATAAAGTAGTAGATGCATTGAGAAGGCTAAGTTTTATTGTACAAGAATTCAAAGTGGGTGTTGTATGATTTGAGGAAATGATTGAAATGTACAAGAAGGATGTATATTTCAAAGATATCTATACAACAGTTCAGAATCCAATGAGTCATAACAAAAGTCAGTGGTTGGACTATCTCATTCAAGGAGGCCTATTGTTTAAAAGCAACAAATTGTGCATTCCCAAATGTTTCATGAGGGAAAACATATTAAAGGAGAAACATAGTGGAGGATTATCTGGTCACTTTGGACAAGATAAAACCTTTGCTCAGGTGAATGCTTTTTATTATTGGCTAAAAATGTAGATTGATGTTAAGAAGTTTGTTGAGAAATGTAGGATATGTCAGCATGCAAAAAGAAGGAGTTAGAATGGAGGACTGTATCAACCATTACCAATACTAGACAGATCATGAGATGCAATTAGCATGGATTTTGTTTTGGGATTACCAAAAACCTAGAGAGAGAATGATTCTTTTTATGTTGTAGTAGATAGAGTTTCTAAAATGGCACATTTCATTGCATGTAGGAAAACTAGTGATGCAACACATATAGCTAATTTATTCTTTTCAGAAATCATAAGATTACATGGATTGCCTATAAGTATTGTGTCTGATTAAGACACCAAGTTTGTAGCTGATTTTGGAGAACTCTTTGGAAGAAACTGGGGGCTAACCTCAGATTTAGTTTAGCATACCATCCTCAAATAGATGGAAAACCAAAGTAGTAAATAAGAGCTTGGGGAATATATTGAGGAGTTTAGTGTATCAAAATCTTAAGCAGTGGAATTTAGCACTAGCTCAAGCTGATTTTGCTTATAATGATATTCCAAACCGAAGTACTGGAATGAGTCCATTTCAGATTGTTCTTGGAATGAATCCAAGAGGTGTGTATGAGCTAAGGGATTTGGGAAAGTAGGAGACCAGATGTGTAAAAGATGAAGAGTTTGCAGAATAGATGCAGAGACTACAGGAAGAAGTTGAAGGTAGATTGCAGGGAAGCAAAAACAAATAAAAACAGAGGGTAGATCTAAAAAGGAGAGAGGAGGAATTCCAAGTGGAAGATTTAGTGATGGTGCATTTAAGAAAAGAAATTCCTACTAAAACTTACAATAAACTGAAAATGAAAAAGATACAACCTTGTAAAATTGTAAGAGAATTTTCAGCCAATTCATTTGAAATTGAGTTTCCAGAAGGCATTGGAATATCCCCCATCTTTAATGTTGCTGATTTATATCTATACAAAGAGGCAAAGGTAGAGCTATAGGAGGAAACTACAAGAGATGAAGTTCAAACTGTGAACTAGGAAGAATAGATGCCAAAGATAGCTAAGAAGGAAGTGGAAGCTATTTCAGAGAAAAGAGTATCCAAAAGAACCAGAGGACATACTTATTTCCAATATTTAGTCAACTGGAAAGGACAACCAGTGGAGGATGCTAGCTGGTTGACAACACCAGAATTACAGAAGCATGGAGTAGGTCCTGAAAGTTTGAAGGATGATTCTTTTCTTCCCCAGGAGTTTGATGCAGGAGCATCCAGACTTAGCCAGCAATGTGAAAGTTTGTTCACATGTTGTCGCTAAATAAGTTGAAATTCATTGACTTGATGGGTCAAAAGGCAGTTTTACTAAGAGGGTTTGATCTCTCAAGAAATGAGTTGTATTTAATTATTGTAATAAGTTAGAAATTATCTTATTTTAGGCTCAAATATGAGTTGTTAGAATAGGTGTGAGATAGAGCTAGGAATTAGAAGATTAGCTGTTATATTTATTAAAAATAGGATTGAATTGTTAGATATAGTTAGAGTGATATTCGATTGATAAAGGGAAGGGAAAATGTAATGAAAAGAGAGAGGTTTGATGAGTGGTTTTAATAGAGTGAGAACAAAAACATGTGTGGATTGTATTTGAGACAGAGGTCTTTATTTGTGTAATAAAGCCCAGGGCCGAGACTCTGTAACTCCTTTATTATGAGTGAATTGATGTTGTGTGCATAATTATATATACACAGCTTGTGGAGGTCCTCGAATGCTTTTTTTCTCTGTATTCGGATGATATTGATGCTTTCTCTGTGTTTTCATACTTTATAATAGAAATATTGTGTTAAAAGATCAACCTACGAGTTCATTCCATCGTTTTGGTTCCGCAAGCGGAAAACCCAAAATACACTAAGTATCAAGCGCAAAACACATTTGGATTTAGAACCTGGACTTCAAATTTTATAGACGAAGGTTTTTAATGCTATCGGGTCCATGGAAACCACATCACATCACTCTAGTGTAAAATAATTGACTTATTACCTTGCCGAATTCCAAAATCGCGAGATAACCAGATCCGGAAGGTTATAGAGACGAGTTAATAGTCTATCGAGTCCGCAAGTGATATCGCATTTCCGCTTTAAAGCACAAAGTGTCTGGTAGTTGGACTTTGCGACTTGTGATTAGGCGATTAAACCTCGTTGTTGGATCGCGATTAATCACGATCATTGGATCGCTGGACAAACCCACTACAGTGGATGGTTATTAGGCGTGTTGAAAGTCATAAGTGGTTTTAAGTAGTTCGGCCTTGATTCCATTGAGGAGGTGCCATGTAGCAAGGCAAATTAGAATGAAACAATATATTAGGCGGTTAAACCCCGATATATTGAGCCACTTGAAATCTTTGACAACCGTCAGATCTCGCGGTTCCAAATCGACGACCATCAGTGCTCGGTGCATTGATTTTCGCGTATGATAAGCACGACAATAAACGAAAGGTAAATATCAATGTTTTTAGTCAGTTTTCAATGCATTTTGGTTAAAAGGGAAAACGGTCAGGTTATTGTTTAAAAGGGGATCCACGGGGTGATTGGGGTTTTTGTGAGTTTGCTTATACACTACGTCAAATAGGATTTCATAGTTTGTTCCTTCTGATTCATGTTTTGATGGAGTCAGGTCATTGTATATTTATATAGGTGTGGTCCCAAACAACCTCGGGGCCAACCACAACTTCATATAATTATCATTCAAAAAATTGGTTGCACAGAACCTGGGGCTTAGCCCCTCTAATGATAGAATCGTGACCATATGACCTTAAATTTTTCTCTCAACCTCATGTGACCTTTCCATGTGACCCTCAAATAGGGGTCCATGGTCATTCCAATGATGATGTCCATGTGGCATCATCATGCCATGTGGCATTATGTGAGGAGTGTCACGTGTCACTCATGTTCAACTGTTTGACCAATTGTTGGAGGGGTTAGTTTACTTATTCGACTAGCTCATTCGATTCGACATAAGAGATACAGGTAAATTCGGTCAACTTACGAGTTGATTCAATTGTATAACTCTGTTATGGATAGTAAGTTATGACAATTAAACTACTGTAATTATCAACACATGATATATATATTATAATATATATATAGATATATATATGAATTTATGCACATAAATGTAATGGTTCAAAATATTGATTAAGAGAATATAACATAAAGTATTTCTTTCTTGGTTCTATACTACTTTTTTTCTCTTCTATTATTCTTGTGTTACATATGATTGTGTTAGTTCTTATTGTCCTTACTACTAGTAGCCAGTGTGCACTACCTAGTAAACTACAACATTAGTTCCATTGTCGGTAGTATTGGAGTCAGGTACTTATAACATGCAAACATAAATGGTAACTTTAGACGAGATAAAATAATGGTGGCAGATGATGATTAATAATTACTTGAATAAATATGTGAGGTGAGATAAATTGTCAATTCCAGAGGCTAGGACACATTTTTTTACAAAAGCACACAAAGGATTCATCGATGTAGCCCCTGCCAAGGTTAAGAAAGGAGAAGAAAGCCAATTGAAATTGAAACTCACAGACAGTGGTTGAACTAATCTGCATGAGTGGGTCAAAAATATCTTGGATGAATTTTGTGAGGAATGAGTTATAAAAAAATGAAATTATATTGATTAAATTAAAGCAAGGTATTTTGATGATATTCCTGACAGTTGCTTTTGCTCCATACCAATCTTGTTACACAATTTTCTCCTTGACAAAGGAGTCAGCTACATATTAGAATACCAACCACCTATTCAAAAACCATTAAATTCCAATTGTCGTTAAAAAGAACTCAACCAAGAGAGATTTCTAGACAATTTTTGTAAAAATGGAAAAGAAGCATGGGATTATTTATTACAAAAAAGGGATGTTTATTTTTCCTTTGTCAACAGACAATAAGTCTACTCAGGATAAGGGGTAATGATTCATGAAGAATAAATCAAAAAAATGAAAAGAAGAAGAAGGAGAAGTATTAATAAATTTAAATGGGATGAAAATGGTCAAGTGAGAAGAGAAGGTGAAGATAGTAAAAAAAGTCTTTAGATGGATTTTGATTGTATAAATAGTCAACCAATGTTCAAAATTTAGCATTTAACAAGAGACAAAAGAGACGAGAAGAAATAAAATAACACTACCAAAGAAAGAAAATTATAACTCAAGAGGGTGAGAGTGAAGATGCATGGGACTTCTATGATGCTAAACATCAAGAGTTGATAGGAGTAGCAACAACATTCTGATAGAGACTAATAGTATACAAGTATGTCCTCGAAGGAAAGTAGACAAAATGTAAATTAATAACTCTGGTCAAGCATTTTGAGTTGTATCAATACCAAGTATCGCCATTAAATAATTCCTCCAACAATGATTTCATATTAATTTAGAAGAATCCACAGTTTGGTATAGGAGAGATGAAAAAGATAATTTAAGTGATCAACTAGAAATTGAAATTATTGTTTTAAACCAAAAATGCATTAATAATAAAGAAAATTAAGACATAATTCTCCATATTAGAGATCTCATGAACATACCCACCCCTACCGCAATTATTATTTGTCGAAGAATATGAAGATATAAGTCTGGACATTGAAGATTCATGACATGGCATAAGTCAGTTCACTAAATATATAGATAAAGGTTGTCAAACCAATGAAACAATAATAAATTCTGTAGAATTTGAAGTCGGTAATAAAGAAAATATTCCACAACTATAAGTCAAAGTTGATAAGGCTGACCAGTGAATCAATCAGAAGGAAATAGTAAAAATTACACATCCACCAGTAAAAATGGGGCCAAATCATATTCCCCTTTAAGGAGATGAAGATCCAAAGAAACATTGGATTGTCTACGAGAAATTTTGAGCCGCTAATACTGACAAAGATAAATGAATGGCCCAATTTGTAGTTTCTCTTTGAAAGATAGAGCTTATGTGGTTTATGACTATCACAGAAAATGAGTTGAAAAGTATAAATGATATTAAGACAATAATTTTCTCCTTTTTCAAAGAAAACTATGTTAAATATCTTGCAGCTAAAAAATTGAAAGAGATTAAATAGTGTCCACATGAGATAGTAAGGGAATATGTGATCTGGAATTTATCCAGGACAAAGAATTAAAGGTATTACAGACTCATGTGCATGGATGTGCCTATGTTACTTATGCAACGGATCGATAAGATTGCTAGAATACATAGACACTGAGGCAATCAGAGAAAACATAGCAGTTAAACATGTAAACAAAACAAGTTTAATAAGGAGTTCACCTAATGCTCTTGGGCTACATCTCCTGGTATAGCCTTTTAGTGGTGGCCTCTCTATTATGTTTTCAAGCATATTTTTTACAATAGTGAACTTGATTCGAGACTCACTTAAGCGGAATGAAGTCAATAGGAATAGACTGCACAGACTCTCCTTACCGGAACTCGACCTCTAAGGGTCATAGTAGTATGACAGGCCTATGCCGAGGAGTTTGCTTGAACCTATCAAGCCTTCAATGGAGTACATAGACTCTTTGACTCTCTTTGGCTCTTTCTAGCTCAATACTACCTTCAGGTCAACTCGGCTTCTGCTCCCTGTTCTCTACTATCAGTTTTTTGCGTTTAGCTAACTCTTATCTGCCTCTCTGTGCTATATGTTCTCTACTTCTGTGATTTCATGGCTTTGAAGCCAGTCCGTTCTTTAGACTGTTCGTTTCTGCTTCCCAGCCTTTTGGTTTCCCCACCTCTGTCCATTCAAATTCCTTTGCTCTGCGTCAGCATCACTAGGTAATGCCTCATAGGGAGGTGGCTACTTGTTCCCAACAAACTGGGTGTCAGATTCCTTGAATCATTTTTGAATGGCCGTTATTTCCATTTGCTTCAAGATTTCCCGTGAATCATGAATCTTTTGCAAACTCATCATCCACGTCACACTTCAAATCCCCTATCATATTGCTTTTTGACTTGTGAAATCCGGTCAATCATCAAGACGTATCTCTGCCATTGATCTGGGTGTCCTAGATCCTACGGTCGTCTTTCATATCAGGCAGAAAAGTCGCACGGCGTTTACCCATCCGATGCGGGCAGTTTTCTCTCTCATCTGGAAAACGCGTGTCGCTTGATGTGTGGCATCAGATGGGACTCAGTTAAAACTACTTACTGCCTCGAAGCCTTTCGATATCCTATCGGTTTGTGGAATCCGGCGCTATAGAACCGAAACAATTACTTTTTCCAAATTTTATAGCGATTTTGGGTCTAGGCGCTTCGGGGCTTTCCTTCACTGAGGGGGATGCCTTGCGATATGTGATTAGTGCTTTAGCACTAATCGCATATCAGAAACCACCCTTGTTTCTTGATTTGGCCTCCGATTTTGCCAGTTTGCGCCACTGCGCGTTACCATGGGCCAATGGCTTGCGTGCTCGACCGAGGGTTCTCGTTGCTCCGCTCTGGCCACAACTACAATTGTTTTGAGGATTCCTTCTGATAACTTTGATTTTTCTAAGAATTGAATCTTTTAGCATAATTTGAAATAGTCATGAAAACTTAGAGAGTTTTTAGGATCCAATTCGGATCACGACCTTCCTACTGAAAAAGCTTTTGGACCACAAAAGGTTGGTTTTCTTTCAAGCATCAATCAAGTGAGGGTATTGCTTCCTTGCTTGCTCAATTTCTATCCATTTCGCACTGCTTGGCTTTGAACTTTTGAGTCCAATCCTGAGGTACTCAACACTCCCTTAGAGTGTAGCTCTTACCTTCCTGTCTAAAACTGTATCTTCCTACAACTTATTAAGACATTCATATAGTAGATCATCAATAGAAGGAAATTGACTCTACTCTTCGGGATCTTCAATTAATGAAGGTTCAAATAGTCTCAAGCTGCCTACATTAACAACTGAGTAGATGTGCATATAAGCTGGTAGATCAAGGTGAAAAGCATTCTTACCAATTTTCTCAAGTATCTTGAAAGGTCCATACCTTATTGGCTTCAGCTTCTTACCTTCACCTTGCATCATGTCTTTGCTGATATACAACTAGACTTGATCACCAACTTGAAAACTATGCTCCATCTGATGCTTGTCATGCCTTGCCTTGTACTTGGCTTGGCTCTTTTCCAGCTGTTCATGTATTCTGGTGAATCTCTTGGATTTGTTCAATGAATTTGGTTTCCTTGTCCAGATCACTATGTCCTTACCAAAGACAAAATTCAAGGGACACCTTGGTGTGAAACCAAAACAGGTCTCAAAATGAGATCTCTGTGTAGAAGAATGTTTAGCTCGGTTGTAAGCATGATGCACATAACATAAATGTTCATCCCAAAGTTTTGGATGTTTGCTACAATAGCCTCTAAGCAACTTGATCACCATCCTATTGACCACTTCTATTTGGCCATCTGTTTGTGGATGAAAAGTTGTGCTCTTCTTCAGCCTGGTGTCCATCATTTCCCATAAACTTGACCAAAATTCCCCAACAAATTGGGTATCTCGCTCAAATATTATGGAAGTGGGTAATCCAAAATGAATCTATACATGCTGAAAGAACAACTTTGCAGTTTGTTCAGCTGTAATCTATTTGTTACAAGGTATTAAAATACACATTTTGCTAAACCTATCCATGACAACATATAAAAATTCATGACCTTTCCTAGATTTAGGCAGCCCTCCAACAAAATCCATGGAAACATTTTCCCAAGGATGAGAAGGAACTGGTAGTGGAGTGTACAAGCCTAGTTTTCTATTGTTATGATTGCTTTTAGCACACATGGTACACCCTCTTCCATATATAGAAACTGTCTCATTCATTTTTGGCCAATAACAAAATCTTTGCAGTTGTGCAACTGTTTTACTTACACCAAAGTGACTTGATATTAGAGAAGTGTGTTCTTCTCGAATTATCTTTACTCTTTCAGTTTGTGGAATGCATAGCTCCCCAAAATGATACAAGAGTTGGTCCTTAACATGATAATCCAATTCTTCTACTCATTTTCCTGGACTTAAAGTTGCATATAAATCTTCAAAATATATATCTTAAGCATATTGTTCAATGTAGCTCTCATGTAATACTACATTATGCTTAATTATAGTAGATGCATTTATAATTGGTCTAGATAAGATATCTGCAACTTTATTGTGTATGCCCTTTTTATATCTGATGACTAAATTAAATAGTTGTAGAAAACCCATCCATCTATAGTTTCTTGATTGCTGCAACTTAGTTTGGGAGTGTAGATATTGAAGTGGTTGATGATCAGTATGTATAACTGTCTCTTTTCCCATTAAGTAATGTTTCCACTTTTTCACACTCTGTACTAATGCATATAATTCTTTATCATATGTGGGATAGTTAACTACTGTAGAATTAAATATCTCAGAATGGTAACATATGGGTTTACCATGATGCATCAACACTGCTCCCATGGCATAGTCACTGGCATCTGTTTCAATCTCAAATTCTATTTGAAGATCAGGCAGTGTTAGTACTGGTGCTGTACTAATCTTTTCCTTCAAGGCGTCGAAGGCTTTCAGCTATATGCCTCCCCACTGAAACACCTTGTTCAATCCTGTTAAAGCATGCAAGGGAGCTACGATTAAGGAAAAGTTAGAAATAAACTTTCTCCAATATTGTGTTGCTCCTAAGAAGCTTCTAACTTTTGTAGTAGATTTGCGTTTAGTCCAGTTTACAATGACTGCAACCTAAGAGGGATCTATCTTCAATTCACCATCCCCTACTATATTGTTGAAAATAATACTGAGAGGGGGGGTGAATCAGTATTATCAATTCAAATAATCCTTTTTAAAACCAAATTGTATACGCTACTTCAGTCAATTCCACCCGTATATATACACAACTATTCAGAAGTAAACCAGCGTACATAGAGCAAACTTTTAATTTACTTGAACTTTAGATGATGTTTTTTAATCTGAGATGCAGCATGAAATAATCAGTAACCAGAGATATTAAAACAGAGCAGAAAGACAATCATACACAAGAACACCAGATATAAGGTGGAAACCTAATGTGGGTGAAAACCACCTGCTGCAATTCGTCTCTATCTTTCCTTAAATTAGAAACTTCTGTTTACAATGTACTGGTGCAGTCCTTTACCAGTATGCAGGCTGCAACGAGCTACAACTCTCTCTCATTTTCAAACTCTCCTGGAAGGGAGCTACAACCCCCTTAGCTCTTGCACTAGCCAAAATACTAGTACGCAGGTGCTGGCCTACAGAAGGCTACAACCTTCTCTTTCTTCCAGAGACCACGTTTCATCAATTTTCAGACTGGATCCATGAACATTAAATAGTTATCAAGAAAATATTCATCAACCAAACTCCTTTTCACCAACTAGATCTGAAGTTAAGTAGATACTCCTCTGCTAGCTGTACCCAAACACAGTACCAGAAACCACACAACAGAACCCAAAACACAGGAGCAATAAGCAGAAACAGCTAGATCACAACTTAAAGCATATACACAATTTCAACAGTCTGCAACTTGCATGCATACGCATCTGCGTATGGAACAACCTGCGTATACGCGCCTTTACTTCACCTAAACTACGTGTATACGCGCCCTCGCTTTACTGAACTTGCGTACAGATCTATAAAAGACAACACACTCTTCCAGATATTCAATCACTAATCAACCCAGATTATTAGACTTATAGATCAGACAAGCGCCCCATCTAGTAGATCAAAATCATACAAAGATACTATCATCCAAGCTTAAAGGTTATGACCCATGAATAGAACTTATCCTTTCTTTGGCGCTAAGGTTCCTCCTTCCTTCAGATCTAGATCTGCATCATCACCCAATATACCAACTCTAGCACTTTATTAGATCTTCAATAATAATTCAGATGGTTATTTGTCACAAGATCTCCTTCCTCTTTTATAGTCTTAGGCCTTCCCTAATACCATGGTCCAAAACCATAATATTTCAATACCATGAACCTCAAAACTATGGATCGACACATCTGACGAGACGCCATGGTCCAAAACATAGGTTCAAGTTCCAAGATCTAACTGCCATGGACCAAAAGGATGATCACCAACATATACGCACTTTTGTAATGTATAACCCACGTGTATACGCGCCTTAGTCTAAATGAACCTGTGTATATGACTTTTTCTACTTTCTGAGTGCCTGAACTAAGATCTATTACCAAAGAAGGTTGTCATCAAGGACAACACCTGTGCCATAGCCCCAAACCTGTGCCATAATGCCAACAATCTCCTCCTTTGGACTTGATGGCAACACCAAGATCCAAGATCATTCTCCCCCTTTGTCATCAATGGCAAAGGGTTGTGCTCCCCCTGAGTACATGCTGAAGTCTCTGTCCTGCAGTGCTGACCATGCTCCCCCTGACTGTAGGCAAGATCTACAAAAAGATGTTCTTTAAGAAGAACCAAGACTTATGCAACAATACAAGACCTTCCTATCACCAAAAGACTTAGTACATACATCAATCACCCTACCAAGTGGGGATCATCCATCCAACCGAGTGGAATACATCAAAAATTTACATATGATGACCAAATACATTATATCTTCATCCCAGGCATAGTGGGGAAACCAAAATAGGTCGTTACATGACCTTGACACCATATAAGAAAGAGATACATGATATAGAGACGAATATGAAAAAGTCATCAACAACTGATAGTAGCAGCAACTGTCAATCATCACTGAGATCAGCAACCAAGATTTCCTTCTGTTCGCCCTCTGCCTTTGTTCCACCTGAAATCAACAACAGCTATGAATTCGGACAAAAGGCTTCTAAAATAATGCCAACAATGCACTATTAGAAGATTATCTGCTCCCCCTGAACCTATGCCGGATGGTCTCTGTCAGACCCATATCATAATATCTGTAACCAGAGGCTACTCCTTCTGATATCCATCAAGCCTCCATATACGCGACTTTCTCTGTAAGAACCAGCGTATGTATGCGGATACTCTTTATCCAACAAGCATACAGCCATTTTTTTCTGAAACTAATAAGATTTAGCAGCAAAATGATACATCAACAACTCCCAGCTTATGTCTGAGATATTCAAAAGTCTCCCTAGGCAGTGGTTTGGTGAAAATGTCAGCAACTTGTTCCTTGGAAGGAACATACTCCAATTTGACCTTTTGCTCCAATACTTGTTCCCGAAGAAAGTGATACTTGATCGGTATGTGCTTGGTCTTTGAATGCATGACAAGATTTTTCGAAATGATGATTGCACTTGTATTATCACATAAGATGGGAATAGGTGGTGTACAAGTGATTTGAAAATCCTGCAAGGTCTGCATCATCCAAAGGAGTTGAGTGCAGCAAGATGCAGCTGTCACATATTCTGCTTCAGCTGTAGATAAGGCAATTGAACTCTGTTTCTTGCTGAACCAGGACACTAGTCTGGAGCCCATAAAAAATGCTCCACCACTTGTGCTCTTCCTGTCATCCACGCTTCCAGCCCAATTTGCATCCGTATAAGCATGAAGTGTGAGATTTGTATCTCTAGGATACCATAAGCCATAGTTTTGAGCCCCTTGAAGATACTTGAAAATCCTGTTCACTGCTTGAAGATGAGTTTCCTTTGGATTTGCCTGAAATCTCCCAACTATTCCTACTGCATGCAAGATGTTTGGTCGGGTACCTATCAAATAAAGTAGACTTCCAATCATAGATCTGTAGGTTGGTTGATGTACTGATGCAGATTCATCATTTGCACTGAGGCTACATCCTGTGACCATGGGTGTACATACTGGTTTTGCATCTTCCATGCCATATTTCTTCAAGATCTGTTTGAGATACTTGGTTTGAGATAAAAAGATTCCTTCTTCCTTTTGTTGGATTTGCAAACCAAGGAAATATGTCAGTTCTCCCAGCAAGGACATTTCAAATTATTTCTGCATGACCAAAGCAAAGCTTTGACTCATATCTTCTTTATTGCTGCCAAAAATAATGTCATCTACATACACAACAAGTATTAGCAATTTGTCATTTTCAACTTTTATATAAAGATTGCTATCTGCTGATCCTTTTGAAAAACCTTGTTGATGAAGATATTTATCCAAACGATAGTACCAAGCCCTTGGAGCTTGTTTGAGCCCATAGAGAGCCTTTTTCAATCTGCATACAAGATTTGGATCATTTCCAAGAATGAACCCATCTGGTTGTTCAATGTATACTTCTTCTTCCAAGTCTCCATTCAGAAAGGCTTATTTCACGTCCATTTGAAATACTTTGAAGTTTTGAAAACTTGAGAGAGCAAGGAACATTCGGATGGCCTCAAGTCTTGCAACAGGAGCAAAGGTTTCTTCAAAGTCTATTCCTTCTTGCTGCGCATACCCTTTACAAACAAGTCTGGCCTTGTTTCTAATTACTTCTCGATTTTCATTCAATTTATTTTTGAAGACCCATTTTGTTCCGATAACATTCTTATCCTTTGGTCTAGGAACCAGTTCCCAAGTGTTGTTCCTGTCGATTTGCTCAAGTTCTTCATCCATTGCTTTTATCCAACATTCATCTTCGCATGCCTCTTTCACATTTCGTGGTTCAGTAGAGGAGAGTAATGCCAAATAGCTTGAGGCTTCTGCAACTGTTCTTCTTGTTTGTACACCTGCTTCTTTCTGCCCCATAATCTGAGATTCTGGATGATTCTTCTGAACATATTTGGATGGAGTTTTTTCTTCTATTCTTGTCTGCTCCTCTGGTTCTTCTTGAGGTTCTTCATCATTATGTTGTTGAGGGTAGCCTTCATCTTCTTCGATGTCTTCATGATGTACTTGTCTAGGGATGTATCCCTTCTCATCAACCACTACATCAATGCTTTCAACAATTCTGCCAAGTCTTTTATTGTAGCACTTGTATGCTTTGCTATGTGGAGAGTAACCAAGAAAAATGCCTTCATTTGCTATAGGTTCAAGTTTGCCAAGCTGCTCATTAGTATTCTAAATATAGCATTTGCTCCCAAATATTTTGAAGTGCTTTACCGAAGGAGTCTTACCATTCCAGAGCTCATGAGGAGTTTGAGTGTTGTTCACCCGGACATTTGTTTTGTTTAGAATAACAACCGCAGCATGAGGAGCTTCACCCCAGAAAGTTGCGGGAGTCCCTGATTCATCAAGCATAGCACGGGCCATTTGTTGGACTGTTCTTTTCATTCTTTCCACAACTCCATTTTGCTGAGGAGTTATAGCTGTAGAGAATTCTCTTCTTATCCCATGTTCTTCACAAAAATCAAAAAATTCATTTGAGGTAAACTCCCCACCTCTGTCGGATCTAAGGCACTTAATTTTATGACCCAATTCATTTTTCAGCCAAGGCTTTGAAGGCTTTGAATTTTTCGAATGATTCATCTTTGTGCTTCATAAGTCCTAACCAGATAAACCTGGAGAAATCGTCAATGAATAATATCAAGTATTCTTCTCCTCGAGGTGTTCTTTTTCTGAAAGGATCGCATGTATCTGTATGTACTAGCTCAAGAGGCATGCTAGCTAATCCTTCCTTCTCTGGAAAGTTAGTT